>BQNB010051997.1:0-38498 GCA_026074375.1 Tanacetum coccineum
TCAAGTTATTGGTTAATAAATAGGAGATATCCTCTCATTATTTGATTAACAAATTTACAAAATCTTCTCTCCTACTTTCTCTCCTACAACATACGGCTCAAAGATACTCCCATCTAGGGTTTATTGTTTTTTTGATCCAATACTTTGAATCTTGTTCATTCAAGGTATGTTACAAGGCTACGGGGTTAAGACTAGCATCTAATTGGTATACAAGAAAGTGTAATGTAGATCAACCATAGAGGTGATCTCCTTTGATCACTTGGTTTCATTAGTTGGTTCGTGTATTAGGTGGAGGTCACCATTCGTTTCTACCGATCACGCTACAAAGGTAAACTTTTCTTGTTTTTATTATGATTGATCATATGACTCTATGGATCCGTTAATAGGTGCATGTTCCGCTGAATTTTATATTTTATTATATGATATTCATTTTATTCAGCACCAATAGTGGTATCAAGAGTCATCATATGATGTCATATGATCATCTTGTATGCGTAAAAATGGCTAAAAACGCGTGTTTTTGATGGATTCAAAAGGATAACTTAAAAACAGCCTCTAGGGATAATTTTTTGGAATTAATTCGACCCATATGAGGTCTTATGATCTGTGATTTTTGATCCCATATCCATTTGTTATGCATACTTTAATTGGTTTTGTTATCGGGTACGTGTAAAATGACCTAAATCGCGTGTTTTGGAACGATTCGTGAATCGGTTTTAAATCAGCCCCTTGGGCATCATTTTTTGTAATAAAATGGTTATTATAAGGTGTTTAATATAGTACATAATGATCCTTAAGTCATTGGTTACACGTACCAATCGTATTTTTAATTTTAGTTAATTTATTTCTTCGATTCGTTGGCTAACAATTTATTTCTTGTTAATTATTTTGTATCCATGGAAAATGCATGCATGTTTGGCCATGGACTTAGCCAACACCTTGTTAATACATAATATTATGGTATTATTATGTTGTGTATGCAAAGCCGATGAAAACCATGACCACTCGTGAATTGATTCGCTAGTTATTGCATTTAATTTCAGTTTTGGGTTTTGCCATTGTTTCGGCTTCCTTTTGTATGGTTTTTATTTTTGTTGTAGCCATTATTTGGGCCCAATGTTTGGGCATTTTACAGTAGTTAAATGATAGGATAAATTTATTCAATTATCAAATTATTGTAACCGATGTTTGGATTCAGATGGCGCAAAAGTTAAAGGCATAAAGTCAAATTCGGAGCTGCTTGTAACATCTTTTTATATCTCAAGGTCCATGTTTATGACTCATTTTATTCTCCATTATTTCACTATTTCTTTTATTTAGTTTCTCTGCGCATTCTAGCTTATTATCTTCTCATTACATAATTAAATCGCGAAAACTAAAAAAATTTCATTTAACGAATAAAATAAGAGAAATATGATTTTTATACATTATTTCCTGACATGAATAGTGTTGGTTCGTTTTTAATAAAAAATTTGGCGAAACATATTAGAATCATTTATATAATATTTATATGAGTATTAGAATTAATAAGATATTTTACACGACGATTGACCTACTTATACGATAAAATTCTAAACAAAACAGATAAAAACATATTTCTTATATTTTCAAAAGAATAATTGACTATTTAATATTTATATTTTTATCGGTTACGTAAATCGGTTTACGCATCGCGATAAAAATTAATTTAGCATTCTCGAAACCACCAAAATTAATCTACGCTTCTACAAATACACAATTTATAGCCAAAGCACAAAGATTTATGAATACTTCACCCATGTGATCAATTGTGGCCGGAAACATCATAAAGAAACTAACTAGAGCATACACATTTGCAAGAACATCTATTGTTTTAAACCTACAACTTCAAGATCTCAATATTAAACTAGATATTTTGTAATAAGATAGTTACAGAAAATCATATTTGTTTTCCTTATTTTTCTTCCTCATCTCAACACGGCAGCAAACAACATAGGGGACAATGAGTAGTCACAATTTTTCCAACTAGTAGCCGACGTACATACACCCAACTCATTTAAACATAAGACCATGAATAGCATCATGGACCAAGAACTTCCCAAATTTACCTCATTATTTCTAAGACTTCGTCTTATTCTTTTTGACTATTCAAGAAATAATAAAAGGCCCATCAACTAGGAAGACACACAACACACATCTCAATGTGTATATAGTACAAATCAACACAAAATCCGTCTCTTTGTGCTCCTCACCACTCCCCACCCTCACCATACCATACCCACCGCCGCCAGCTTATATCATACGAACAACCACCACCTCGTCGCCGCTCCCACCTCCCAAAAACACCACCATCACGATCCACGTATTTAATAAAGTCATCCATTTTACACCACCTTTTCTTTTGTACAAGCAACACTACGCTCATGATTCTTCACTTTCATCTTTTCATCTTACATATGTATTGGTGTCTTCTTGTAGGATCATGTAACACTTCACTTCATATATTTAAACACGAAATCGAACCCAGAAAAGAGAAAGAGATGTGGTGGTGTAATTGTTAGCCTCAATTTATTGAGTCGAACAAGGAGTACGGAATTCACCAGATCCTAATCGATGTGATCTTCGGTCCTTTAATTATTAATGCTGTAATAGTAAAATATCGGTAATCGTGCTCGAGTAGTAGAATCCTAATATGTGTATATTGTTTCGGGTTGTAACTCCCAAGCAAAAACCCAGCCCGGGTACCTAGTTTAAATATCAACAGCAGATGGTGTATAATATACTTTTTCATCCTTTTAAATAAAAAAGGTTAATTATGTACATTTTCTAAAATAAATATTTTTCTTTCATTTCTGCTCTGCATTTCTCTCTCTTATTCTCCTCCCCACGACGCACCAACATCTCTTTTCACTTTTATTGGATCGATTTTTGTGTTTAAATATATGAAGAGGAAGTGTTTGTACGGGATCCTAACAAATTACTAATAATAAACTAAATCGAGAACCAAGAAAAGAGAAATGAGATTGGTGTGTAGTAGGAGAAATAAGAGATAGAGAAATTGAGAGAGAAAAGAGAAAAGATATTATTTTAGAAAATGAACAACTAACTTTTTCTAAAGAATAAAAGTATATATACCCCGATCGCGTAAATGACGCGCGGATATTTAAACTAGTACCCGAGCTCCGTGCGTTTAGCGCTATAGGATAAACCCAAAAACATATACAATAATTAGATACTCATCGAGCGCCTATTCGCAGATAATAACCTATAACAACATTGAACTAAATACAAGATCGAAGTCTCATCGTAGAGTACCGAGACTTACCTATGTTCCGACTTAATAAATATGATGGCTAACAATCTCCCCCGAAGGAGGTCTTGAAACACGTAACAGCTTCTTTAATTGACTTAATAAGAACATTGAGGCAAACAATCTCCCCCCGAAGTGAGTTCACATTCGTATGACACACCTTCATGAGATCAGAGAGATTGCTTATTCTCATTTAAGCTCGATTTGATCTTGTGTCCTTTCACTTTGTTAGTCAGTTAGTATGGCTGTTCCTTCAAAGCTTCTCGATTCTTTGACTTTGACCTTTTCATTGTCTTTATCGCTTTTGCCATCATCATCCATATTTCTTTTGACCAACATGCCTCATACTATTTTCATTATCTTGAAAGCTTTTATTCATAGTTTTGCGTGGAAGTCATTGTCGTTTAAATCTGGGGCTTCTATATAGTATGTCTTCGTAGATGAGCATTGTGATTGAGGATTGAGGTTGTCGTAACCACCGGTTTTCCTGCTGAGTTTACGTATGTGGCTAAAGTGAGAAAATTGATTATTGAAATCAATCGCACGTGTCACTCGTTAAAGAGTTTTTTGTAACACATCGAGATGAACGATGGATATTATCAAAATTCATCAACCGTCAATTAACATTTACTAGACCAAAAGATCCGATATCCAGTTGTCACAAGTTTGATTCATAAGTAATCTTGCAAGAGTCAACCTACCAAGAGCTTGTTTGATGCTGTGCTCAAGCAGTATATCCATCTGATGTTGAATACATTAGTATCACTCGGATGTTATAACAAATATCACACATGAAATAGCGTAGGGACTCTTGATTAACATCTTGTGAACTTATGATGTTAAAAGTGTAAGAAATTGGAATGTGTCCTAACGAGATTTTATTGAACACTTGCTTTAAGACACGAATCATTGCATTTGGTTTTAGTAATCGGGAGGCTAGAGAGCATATTTCCACCTATTCAATATCAACTATCTCGTGAATAGAGATGTCAATAGATAACGTAAGTATCTCGAGACAAATGGAGGACAAGTTTTCATCTGTTAAGAGAAAGCCCTGAATGGCTGGTGTAAGGTTTGTGCGATTTGCAACCTTGGTCCCATGATTGTCGTTATCACGAATGTCAGCAATCAACTTGTGATTCTGACAGCATATGTATTGACCGTTCTTCTGCCTTAAGTTGAGTGGAAGGGCATCTTTCTTTAGACCCTATTATCCAAACATTTCTTTTTAATTCTTCAACGCGTTCAAATGCATTACCAATGACTGTCCTTACAAAACATCATGTTTGTGTATTAGTTCCAGTGTTAACTCATTCTTCGTCAGCAATATTCCCATATTCATTCATCTCCAATCATACCTAAAGTCAGCTAATTTTCTAACTTTGGATTATCCTATGGGTGACCATCCTCCGATCTGGTATGGGATCATAGGTATTGATTATACCAACCTAACCACCTTAAGACTTCATAATCGTCGTGAGATTATGGATGTTGTTAGTATAAGATCTAACCATAAAAACCTTTCTTCAGCACATTGAGTCAATTAGATCGTATTTATAAATACATTATCTCCCCTTAATTTAAATAATAACATTATATATGAAAACCTTGTAATTAAAATAAGTCTTGAAAATTCTGTGGGAGAAAATATGGTCAAGCATGAAAGAGGTTTGGAACATTTTTGATAATGATATTGAATACATAAATATGAAATTCAAAAACATAAAACTGTTGTTTTTCGAAAAACTCCCCCTCAAAATAGGACCAATTGAGAAATAGTTGTCTTTTGAAAACAAGTGAGGGACTTAGTGTTTCACACAATTTTGAAAGATTTAAAGATGTACATTGATAAAATACTTCAGAAAAGTTGTTTTAACAACTTTAAGAAAAACCAGATGTAAATGACATCCTCTTCAAACGGGAAAGGGTAAGCGCACTGAAAACGAACACTGTCCTTTTTCTTATGACTAAAAACATTGAATGTCTTGTAAGAACAGCACCAAGACGAAGCTAAATGTTAATTTATACTCGGTTGTGGATGATAAGGTTATAAACCTCCTTTTTATGAAGTCCCGGGTTATGTACTGACATTTGCACATAGCCATAGAAAATTAGAAATCGACATGGTTTTGAAACTATTGCAACTCTCCTCCGCACTTCATTTACACCCCGTGTCAATGGTTAATCTAGACATTTCTAATCACGTAAATGTGCATCGATTCCAAGAACATGATCGATAAGAATTCTTTTTAGGAAATTTTTTGATTTTCTGATATTTTGAATTTCTTTTTGAAGTTTTATATTTTTTTGTATTTTGCTTTTCTCAAAAATAGATATATGGTGACGTTCGATTATGAATCAAGCACTCCATTGTCCAACCCTCCAGATCAGCTGGAGTCAAACATCTCAAACCCTGAATTCCTTCTACAAATACTTAAACCGATCCTCAGGAAGGGCTTAACGGAAACATGTCAGCAAATGGAATTCATTACTGTACAAAATATAGTTCAATTATACATTTTCAACTTGTTTCCATTATGAAATTGAACCGAGTATGGAATGTGCCTTTTTCGCGAACATTTGGAACGGTGTTGCATTAGATTGCTATGGCTGACTTAGAGTCGCACTACAACGGTATTTTGTTTGTAGTATAAGCCATAATCTGAAAGATATGGTGTCCTATCCACATTACTATATCACAACATTGCAGATAACGCCATGATACTACTGCCTCAGCTGAAGACATTGCATTGCAGTTTGTTTTTTTGACATCCAACTCACATATATCACCAAGTAACTGTTATCCCCTCCAGTAAGTGCTTTTCCGAGTATCAATGTTCATCCGGCCATGATCAGGCTGTATGAATCTCTTTCTTTTTATTTCTAAAGTCCATAATCCATTGGATACTAGAAGACCCAATGTTAATGGTGCCAGCTTTAGGTATTTTAAATAATCCCTTTTAACCTCCTTGAGGCGTTCTTTTGTGTTGGTCGTTGCTTGAGATAACGTGCACCACAATAGCATACTAGCTTGCACTAAGTCTGTCTACTAGATGTCAAGTACAAGAGAGACCCGAAATAATATTATTTTTTTTTTTACAAGGAAAAGATCAGAATGTGTTCTAAGTTCTCCACTCAAGTCTACATCTAGTTTGAGTTATGTAGCCAATGGTGTACCACTGGGTAGACCAATAGTCGCATATAATCTTTTATAACAGAATTCTAAGCTACATATGTCCTGATTGATAAAAATACCCATTTGGGGACTGGTGGATCTGAAGTCCAAAAAAGAATTTCATCTCCCCCATTAAAGACATTTTAAATCTACTGTACATTAATTTTTCAAATCATTTTGAATATTTAGGACATGTGTCGATCCCAAAAATTATGTCATCAACATAAAATTTGCAGCAAGTGAGAATATCCTCCCTGTCTTGTTATGCTTGAATAAATGTTAGTCAATTGGAACCTTTATTTCAGCCTTTGGACATCAGGAAGTTTATAGTTCATCGTACCAGCACTCTGGAGCTTGCTTAATCCCATACAAAGCTTAAGCCTTAGAAGGTAGCACTTTTTCTAATGATCTAATCAACGAACCCTTCTGGATTGAGCAACAAAAACCTCCTCCTTCAGTTGGACCATTAATAAATGCCGTTTTCCAACTGATCCATTCTAATAGATTGGAAAAGACATGTGTGCTCCGTGGGCAACAAAAAATCCGAACTGCTTCCCAAGCAGCAACTGGTGCAAATGATTCTCGAGAAACAATACCCACTCTCCGAGGTGTGGCCTGAGCATAACCTTTAGCAACAAGTCGTGCCATTTTGGCGAATATACACAGTCCTGATCTCATCCATATGTTCTCCCATGAACCACTTTAGGCTTAATAACCTTCTTGCCAAAATGTATTGTCGGACTTAGTTCCCACGACTTTTAGATCTGTCTAACAGATGAAGTCATCCTGCTTGCTATCGATCCATGCAGCATCCGCCTTGCCTCCTATAATGTTCTTACGTTTCAACAATACTCACCGAGAGCGCGAACATACACATTACAGGATCTGTAGCAAGTTTCCCGTCTTGGTTTGAATGGCATGGTGGAATTTCACGAACATGTTTTCTACAATGGATGATCTCTGGTACCACGGTAATCATGACTTTGTGGGTTGAAATGAATGCACATCGGTATTATCATGTTGACGTGAGGAAGACACACCAAATTCATGTACACGGTCTACAAAGAGGATTGTATAAATTCAACTTCTTGAAACGATGCATTCGTGCTTGAACATTGTTGTTTCCTCATCTTTATCGTGTGATTGGATTGTAATAGTCTTAAGTAAAGGCCTAAGAAAATTCTAACCTAGTATTGACGAATCTGACTTATCTGCAGAAAGGAACAACATTATTTTCCTTAGGGGCACTGGGTCAGAGTTTCATAGTCTGACGCCTATTTGTCCTTGAGGAGAACGAGGCCTTAAGAGACATTTTTCACAGACATCACTTGTTGTTGTTGACTTCTTTTTGACCCACGAATTTGATCTTGTTGAACCACACGAATCAACCACGAATCCACACGTAGCTCTGATGCCAATTGTAGGATCCCGTTAACACTTCACTTCATACAATCGATCACGAAATTAGAACTAGAAAGGAGAAAGAAAGAGTTGTTCTAGAGAGAGAAACTAGAGAGAGAGATGAGAGAAAAGAGAAAAGATATTTCTTAGATATTTTGAACAACTAACTTTTCCAAGTGGAAAAGTTCCTTATATACCCCGACACTTAAAAGTGACGCGCGGGATATTTAACTAGGACCCGGGCTCGGGTTTTGCTTGGGATTAAACCCAAAACATATACAATATTAGATTATCTATCGAGCCCGATTCCCGATATTATCCTATTACAACATTAACTAATTAAAGACCGAAGCTCCATCGTAGAGTGACCGAACTTCCTTGTTCGACTCAATAAATTGAGGCTAACAATCTCCCCCGAAGTGAGGTCTTGAACACGGGAACGAGCTTCCTTTATTGACTCAATAAAATTGAGGCTAACAATCTCCCCCGAAGTGAGTTCATTGATGACACTCCTTCATGAGATCAGTGAGATTGCTTTTGTCGTTTAAGCTCGAGTGTTCTTGGTCTTTGTCTTCGTTGTAAGCTTGTTCCTTCATGCTTTGCGATCTTGACTTTGAGCCTTTGTCATTGTCTTTATCGTTTTTGCCATCTTGCGATCTTATGTCTTTGACCAACATGCTCATACTTTTGCATTATCTTGAAAGCTTTAAATCAGAGTTAGCAGAAGTCTTTGTCTTTAAATCTTGAGCTTTCTAGATAGTATGTCTTCGTAGATTGAGCATTTGAATGGGATTGAGGTTGTCGTTACCACCGTTTGACCTGCAGGTTTACGTTATTTCATCATCCCCAAGATTGATGGCTTTGCAAACTTAGTATTCACATTATTTCCTGTAAGTTTCCTTAACTCATTTTTTAATGCTGCAATTGCAAACCCCTTTTTCTGAATCTGAGCTAGTACATCAGCATTTTCATTAGACTTTTTGTTCAGTTGTGCCATTAAAGAGTCATTCTGGTCTTTGGTCTGAACTCGTGTCCTTTTGATAGAATCAAAAAGATCTTTGTAAGTCTGTTTCAAGTGCTCTTTTTCTTTATGTAACTGCTCATTCTCTGCGAGTAATTTAGCCACACTATGTTCCAATTCGATGTTTATTGTTTCAATTACATCGATGTCATTTTTAACCTTGGCTTCATTACCTTTTTCTTTCAAAAATTGACTCTGTTGCCCTGATTTTAAAACATTGTTTTCCATTTGTAATTGTAGTTCAAGATTGATACAATGTGCTTCGAGTTTTCCAAAATCTTTTTGAAACTGGGCAACGGTCTTTTTGAGACAAACATTTTCAGACTCGAGTAATTGATCTGAGAGTTTAGTTGTCATGTTATCAGTTAATTTAGCAGGTAAAGGACGTATGTCATGACATTGTTCAGCATTCTGGTCAACCTTTCCTTCATTATTGAATTCAGGTTGCTCAGTATGCTGTTGTCCTGTAGCAGATACATTATCATCAGTCGTTTGTACCTCAGCCATTGGCTCTTCATTATATATGGGTCTGATATCTGCATCATTAACATGTGCATCATTCCCTGATCTGCTGCTTGTATCCTGCTTTTGTGATTCTGTCCCATTGCTTTCAATGATAACTAAACTAGCATCCAATGCTTTACTCGAATCAACCTTTTCCTCTGTCGTCTTTTCCTCTGTTGTCTGGATTTGTCTTTCATTCACCCTGCTTTCATACTCCATTTTATGTGTGCATCCTTTCAACCAATCGACTTCTTAACAGATTCCATGAGTTGGATCAGTGTGGTTACGGAATTCTTGAATATCGAGTCGAGGGTATTGATAGGAAGTTTGTTGTCGTGTCATGTCAACATATTCACATCCAAATAATGTGACTTGATGAACATCTGAAACTGTGTCTGGAGTACTTTAAAAGCAGACATGGATCCAATCTCTTGAAATTCTTCGTTGTCAAGTTGCTTTTGTAGTTGATCCATGTACAGGAACATTGTGCCCGTGAAAGTCTCTAGATCTTGACCAAAGAGTGTTGCAAATGCGCGTTTGAATCCCTCCTCGGTTCGACTTCCTTTTAAGTCGTTGTTTGAAAGACACTTGAGGTGTGAATGAAGTTTTGTTTAAAAGATACATGCAACTTTCTTTTGATTTGTCTCCTTGAATTAGTTGCATTGTTGTATTTTCCTAATCCTGAAACACGAAGATAAGGTAACTTCTTTTCCATTTTATTCGTGTATTGTGAATTGTAAAAAGATTTGTAGGATGCTTAAGCAGGTAAAGTGATTGTGTTATGGATATGGAGTCAATTAATGATTCACCAGGGATTTACAATCCTTGATTAAAAGCCGTAGAAAAGAATCGTATCTTTCGCGGGATTTTACAAAATCCAGATAATAAAACCGAAAACAAAAATTAATTGATGTTGAAATCGTTTGTTGTTTGTTGAAGAATTTAACTTTTGTAAACTATTTGTGAGCTAAACCGTTGAACGGTGAAATTTCAACAACGAAAGGCTAAAATTGAAATTTTGAAAACTAAAATGTAAAACTAAAAAATAACAAAGATTAAAAGTTTAAAAGTGAAAAAAATGAAAAAGTTTGATAGTAAAAGGTTATATTTAATCTTGCTTAAAAAACAAAGGGTTAATAGTAAATAATTTAAAGTCTAAAGGTTAAAATGAATATTGTTTAGAATTCGAGGGGCCAAAGTTGCAAATTACAAATTATGTTTAATAAAAAACATATTTTCCCTCTGTTCATACGTCTTCAACAATTTGAAATTGAAAAAAAAGTAACGAATGTAAATTTAATCCCGCGGAGTTGTACGGTTATCGTCGGTAAAAAATAAATATACCACGTTGATCGAAACGACGACACGAACACGATGATATAAGTCTTAAGTCCCGTCGTTTAACGTCACTCGAAACCGAAAAACCGAAAATTTATTAAAACGTGAAGAAACTCGTTCTTGTGTGTTTTAGATCGGTTCAACGTAGCAAAAAAAACTCGTTCGGCTCAAGTAAAACAAATTACTCGATCGGTCGTTGAGATTTTTACTCGTTCGGTCCAAAAAAATTCAACTCGATCGGTCCTTGAGATTTTTACTCGTTCGACTCTATAAGTTTTCACTCGTTCGGTTCTTTGACAACGTAACTCGTTCGGTTCGAACGTTTTCCACTCGTTCGGTTGTTGAAGTTTGTTCACTCGTTCGGTTCAACTTGGAATCCACTCGTTCGGTTGACAAAGGATTCCACTCGTTCGGTTGTTTCTCTTTGAGACTTGTTCGGCTGTTGAGGTGTTGTTCGTTCGGTGATCGTAATTTTTCCACTCGTTCGGCTCTAGTCTTTGGAATGTTACTCGATCGGTTAACCTTTTGTGCAACCAAGCCGTGACCACAAAGATGCTAACCACAATGATGATATGCGCTTTTAAAAAAAACTAACAAATAAGCCGAGATACCAAATGAAAAACAAATGAACAAATAAACACATGAACCAATGAACCAAGTGAACCCAGTTACTGTAGAAGCCCAAACTAAAATTACTTTCTTTTTCTCAAACAGACACGTTGAAATAAAGAATCCCAAGTAAGCCGTATGATACCATAAAAAACAAATCCACTATATCATGTCAAACTTGAAAAACAAAAGAAGAAAGAAATAAAGAAGGAAAAAAAACGTGTAAGAGGGCCTCACAACAACAAAAATCACGAAACCCACCCGAGGCGACTAATACCAATTGTAGGTTCCCGATAAATGCTTCACTTCATAACACGAATCAAGAACTAGAAATAAGAAAAGAGATAAAGGTTTAGAGAGAGAGAGAAGAGAGAGAGATGAGAGAAAAAAGATTTAGAAAAAAAAGATATTATTTGAGATATGAGAATTTATGAGAATAGATATTTTCTTAGAGAAAATATCTATATATATATATATCCCTATACATTTAATGTGACACGCGGGATATATAACTAGGAATCGGGCTCGGGTTTTGTTTGGGATTAAACCCGAAACATATACAATATTAGATTAACTATCGAGCCCGATTCCCGATATTATCTTATTACAACGTTAACTAATTAAAGACCGAAGCTCCATCGTAGAGTGACCGAGCTTCCTTGTTCGACTCAATAAATTGAGGCTAACATATTTTCTTTTCTTTTTTTCTTTATGCCGTGAGATCCAACCCTAAAACCATAAGGAAGACAAAATTTTTGATCAAGAAATCTAGGTGTTAGACGGTGTTAATTCAAGTAAGATCGTTAGGTATGTTCTCCTACTTTGTATATTCTTTCAATTCATGTAACATAATTTTTAATGGATCTATGGTTTACATAAAATACAGAATTTTAATGATATTTAATAATGCTAGAATGATTAGGGCTTGATTAGGGTCATGTTCATGCAATTGGTTAGGTTAGATTTGCGTTAAAACTTGATTTAGGGTTGAGCAGAATTTTAGGTTGTGTTCACCGACTAATATATAGATGATAAAAACGTGTATTGATATGTTTTTAAGGTTTTTACGGTTTTTAAGGTCGGAAAGTCATTCAAATAATGTTTGCAACAAAAGTGGTCAAAACAATAAATACGGGTCAAAATTAGGTCATGTTTGTGAGGGTAAAACCCTAACTTAAAAGTGGAATTAAGCTTAGCCCTTCTACAGTAGTTAAGTTCCATATGTCTATTGATAATCCTGTGAAAATTAGCATTTGAAAGCATGCCTAAGTATGGTAGTTAGAGTGATACATTTTGGTGTACAATCATATTCGAATTAGGACAGTTTTGAAGTTTGATTTTATTTGAGGTAGTTACACATGTAAGTAATACTTGGGAATCACAAGGTAGTTAATATACTCATAAATGAACATGGGTTTTTTTGGTATAAAATATGAAGGTCATTAAGTAATGGTTTTGAGCACGTAAAGAGACACTAAAATTTTGCAATTCTAATTTAATTATAAGTAGCTAGTGTAAAGTGTCAATGAGATGGTTAAGGTTGGGCATGGTGTCCGGGTGACTCATGATGGTTAACTAAACCCTTATACATCCATAGTATGTATGTTACATGGACTAGAGCTTTTAGCTTGGTCACGTGTAACCGTGTTTATTTATTTGTATAGTTGCGTGTTGAGATTTGGAAGCTGCGTTTGAGCAGTCAGGTGAGTTTCATAGCCCCTCTTTTCTTATGTTTTATTAGGGTGGAAATGATGCAAGTATTTTGGGAATGTTTTTTTTTAAATTGTCGTGATTATGTGATTTTATTTAGTGCATGGGCATTTAAGTTGCTATTATATGTTATGTGCTACATGTGGTGAAGTTTCTGTGTGTTCCAATTGGAGGGTAGCGATGCTACCCATTATATTTCTGTGTGTTCTAATTAGTGGGTAGTGCTTCTACCCATTTCTGTGTGTTCCGATCAGAGGGTAACAAGGTTACCCATGACTGAATGATGTGGATCGTGGGCACGTTCCGTCCCAATTGTGGTTGTTTGGTATGATTGCATGTTAGCTTGTATATTAGCTAGCTTAATTGTCCTGTCATGTTTTATTAATCATATTAATTTATTTTAAAGTTGGATTGTGTGTCATAAACCTATGACTCTCACCAACCTTTGTGTTGACATTTTAAGCATCATTTTCAGGTAACCATCTTGAGGATGTTAAAGTTAGGAAGAGTGGCTAGTGAGACCGTAGGCTTGCATGCGGAGTTATTCTCCTAGATATTTTATTTAAGTGATTTGAATTGTTTGATACTTGGTTGTTATTTGATTGTTTAGACCCTTGGATTTATGTTTCCTTGCGGTATGACTTTGCTATCGTAATGCAAGACTCCTTTATCTTGTGTTAGATATTGTCATGACACATTGTGTCTCATTTGTTTATCTATTTCATTTAGTTCTCTCTATTGTTGACACCATTGTCTTGTAATGATATCCATGATGTTACGCCTTGTGTTTCCGCCTAGGCGGGGTGTGACACAAACCATAAAAGATAAGACATGATTGTAGTGAAAGAATGTAGAGAGTGGGTGGAGAAGTATGTGTGTAATATTAGATTAGAATGAATATAATGAACTTCCACACCCCTCATGGAGAGTCATGAGGGGTATATATAGGCCTAATACATGCTATCTTTCCCACTTATACATTATTAGTCCCTGCGTATAGCAGTTTGGTCTATAGCTAGTCCAATTCACGTGTGAGATTACAATTTTATAAAATAATAAGCCTAACAATCTCCCTCCAAGATGATGTCACACGTGAATTGGTTACAATGTTTCCTACAAGCACAAATAAAGTAAAAAGATAAGAATGAAATCCAGTATTCCTTGAGATTGTCTTCAACGATCTTGATGTCCTTGAATACTTCAACTTTATTTCTTTAGCCTGCAAATGAACACACTGTAATATACTGCTGAGGATGACTTAGAAGTTTTCTGAATCTGCTTCTCATTTGTCATCCTTGAAGTTCTCTCATCTGAATGCTTCGGCTTAGATATGAATTATACTATGAAATTCTTGTGCAGTGTCTAGTTAAGTTTTTGTTCCCTCCCAACTAGTAGGCTCTTATTCTTCAGCTCCCTCCCAAACAGACACCCTTGAGACTGATAAGAATTAATACCCTAGTCTTGAGTCATACAACCTCCTCCAGCTCAGCTCAAAGACCTTCTTTCTCACTTAAGATAATCTATGGGAAAGGCCGATATCATCAACATCGTCTCACTTAGGAAGCATCCCAGACTTGTTGTATAAACTCAAAAACCCAAAGTACACACTTTATCCCTTTTAACAAAGTCAAAACCGTAGAACAAAAGTTAATTAAGTCCCGAAAATGCACTTTTCTCCCTCTAAGATAGTGCTGATGTGAGTTGCTATACTAAAGTCAACTAAGTCCCGAGTGTACCCAATTTATCCCTCTATGTAGTCGACATGGTAACATCAATGTCAACTAAGTCCTGGATGTATACGTTTTATCCCTCTATGTAGTCGAAATGGTAACATCAAATTCAACTAAGTCCCGGATGTACACATTTCTCCCTCCAGGATGATGACTAACTGAGGAATCATCCTACACATGTGTATATCATATATCAACTGGAATTGCTTATTTAGCTTCTTATACCCATGATTGCATAAGCAATACTTTGTGACAAGATGTTGGAATGTACTCTCTTAACAAATTTCTCTTGATCAACCCAATCCAAATCCCTTTATCTATTATGTCGGCTAATATTGATGACCACTGATGGAGACAACCCGATATAATGAACCTGAGAATGAAGCAAAGTCCTCGACTTGTGACTTAACATTGTACTATCTATGTGACGAAGAACGGTGTATCTTATACCTTAATATCTAAAGTATAATAAGTACTTGAACCTCTTGAAATCTCCTCAACTACATGAGACACTGAGTACTACAATGTAACTCCTTAAAGTGATAGCTACTTTGCGGGTATAGAGAGAAAGAATCACAAAAGCAACTAGATATCCAAGTCTTCATCACAAACCGTATATGCTTGAACAAGTCATCTTCGTTGTGAAGGTAGAAAGAATCGAAGATGATATAAGTACACTCCCCGTGAAATCCTACTTTAATCCCATATAGGTAACATCGTAGAAAAACTCTGTAGTCATTTAAATCCAATACTAGCCTTTAAGAGTAAAGATAAATCATGATAAGGATCTTTTTAGTGTGATGTATTGTGTTTCTTTTGTTGTTGTTTGTTGATGTGTTTTTGTTGTAATTGCAAGTTTTGAATTTGTTTAAGGAAAGATGTTTAAATTGCCTGAAATGATGGATCAAATTGCTAAACGAATGGATCAAAAGGCTGGATGAACTTTGTCAAATATTTGGATGAATGTTGTCAAACATCTGGTTGAATGTTGTCAAACATCTGGTTGAATGTTTTCAAACATCGGGTTGAATGTTTTCAAACATCTGGTTGAATGTTGTCAAACATCTGATGAAATTTGACAAATAGCTAGATGAAGTTTTTCAAACATCTGCTTCTGCTCTTTGATTAAACATCTAATGTATCAAATATATGATTTTTGATCAAACATCTAATGTATCAAACATCTTCTTTTTAATCAAACATCTAATGTCAAACATCTACTATCAAACATCTGCTTTTTGATCAAACATCTACTATAAAACATTTGCTTTTTGATAGAACAAAAAACAAAGCAAACATCAAAAAACACCTAAAACCATAATTTTTATCTTTTTTTCTTGAAATTTTTGCAAAACTAACTAGATTTAAGTTGTATCTAACATAAAAACACAAACGTTAACATTTTTAACATCAAAATTTGTGCCACTTTTTTTTAAAAATATAGCTAAAAAACACTAGTTTTTGCTAGATTTCAAGTAACAAACTCCGCAAACCCTTTAGATATACAACAAGGATGATAAAACACGAGGGAAGGAAGAATCTTTCTATCAAAGACACATCATACAAACATAAGTCGTGGGCTTATTCTTATTAAATTATCTACAAAAATAAGCTATAGAAAGCTTGAAGCCACGAAAACAACAAACCACAATAAGCACACCCCCGGTTAGCTCTTGATACCAATTGACATGATAGAAAACATCCTTTTCAGGGGGTCGAGATTGATCAAAATAAAAAAGATGAATTATGGTTGTAGTGAGTGAAAGTAGAGAGAGGGTGGAAAAGTATGTGTGTAATATTATATTAGAAATAATATAATGAACTTCCACACCCCTCATGGAGAGTCATGAGGGGTATATATATGCCTAATACATGCTATCTTTCCCACTTATACAATATTAGTCCCTGTGTATAGCAGTTTGGTCTATAGCTAGTCCAATTCACGTGTAAGACGTCAGCTTCATAAAATAATAAGGCTAACAAATTAAATCATGTTTTAACCACATTGTAAGTAACATTCCTCATCCTTCTCTTTGATTTAATCTTTGATTTGTTTAAATCTAATTATTGGGGTTTATCAAAATTATACACATTCATAATCAGCCAATTTCAATAGGTAACTATTTATGCTATTACACCTTAATATTAATTAAAATAAAATTATCTATATAAACCCCTTGTCGAATTTTTGTTTGAAATTTAATCGCAATTAGGATCATCCTTATAAACAATGTACTACGCATTGTTAATACAAATGAGAACGGGTTTAAACTCAAATGCATATTTTTAAAGATACAAAGGACATATTTTTTAAATTCATCAAAACTTAATTTTAAGAACGAGCTTTTAACTCCCACCGATTGCATTCATTCACTCTCTAGGAAAACATTATCTATCTTACTCATTATACTATTTTGTTATCTAGGTATTATTATGTCTAATTTACCCGATTTCCATCAAACTCGACTATACATCCCAAAAATATCCAAAGAAGACACCACTTCCTCACATCTTAAAAACATATTTAGAAGTCTTGAAAATCGATACATTCACGAAAGAAGTATTATTGATCCCACATTCATCATCCAAGATCATATCACCTCTATGTTTAGTACCAAGTCTTTTCTAGAGAGATTATGGTATGGAATATTGCATAATAATGTCAAAGTGTGTAGAGTCGTGTACATTTGTGTTATGTACTTTCACTTATGATGTCATCCAAAGTTTTAAAAGTATCAAAATTGTTATGATGAGTTATGTCAAATGAAATTTGTAAAGTCGTGTAAAATTCTGACTTTCTTAGTGATTATTTCAGTTATTTTAGTAGTTAAAAAGAGAAAGAAAAAAAGAGAGAAAAAAAGAGAGAAAAAAGAGAGGTTGTGTGATATCGGTTCGTCTAAACTTAACTAATTATATATTTTATGACGAATATCGTTTGTTATGTTCTATAAATAAATGATTGTAGAGTTTTGTTATACAGTTGGTCGTAACTTTTACCAACTATGTATCCTTAGTGCATTAGTGGTCACAATTAACGACTATTTTGTATGATGTTTTGAGATGAATGGGAGTTGGTTAATTGGTTTAGCCAACTAGGTATGAACATTTGTTAATCAAGTCATTTTTGAGTCTAATTTGTGTTACCATAAAGTGTGCATTTTTTGTGTTAAAGCGTGAGTTAGTCAATGAAAAATGTCTTGTTCGGGTTGTGGTATGAAGGTAACTAGTAGCATTGGTTTGTTATGAGACTTATATCTATTTGTTTCATTTATTTTTCATTTTTCATCATTTATAAATGTTTTCTATGTCTTATCCTACCCTTAATCATTCTTAATATCCTTATTTCTTAATTCTAACCATTAGCGTGCTTGATCTAGAAGGTCGAGCAATCACTTGTGGTTTTGTCACTTCTATGTTTAAGTCATGTTATTTTGTGAAGATTACATTTATAAGAATGATACACCTATTAGCCTTACGTGTCAAACCTATTTGAATTTTAGATTAGTCGCTTCTAGACTCTAGTGGTGGACACGTGTATTCTTGTCAAGCTTATGATAGAATACTCGTCATGACTGAGCAATTAAGCAAACTAGTCAATGTTATCACATAGATTAGTTGAGTGATTTGAGTGTTTTCATTACTTGTTTCACGTGGTGTTTAGTTATGCGTACTTCTAATTGATTAATTAATTTAAAATTGTTTTCCAAACTTTCGTTTGGGGAGGTCTTAATTAGATAAAAAGCTAAGGTCTAGTAGAAGTCAAGTGGGGAAATATTTGATGTGAACAAATAAGCAAAAAATTTAGTGATCATTTATTCCCAAAATATTGCTCAATTACTATTATTTTGTCTAGATATTGGTACTTAATTATATACTTTTGAATATCTAGGTTTTCAGGAGCAATTCTGGAAAAGACACTAAAAACGGAGCATTTGAGAGTAAAAACAAAAAAATATGTATCATGCCAAAGAAAGGATGCGGTGTATCCACATTTAGTGATATGTCGTGTTAAGCTGCTCCTAAATCCGCCAAGGAAGAGCCCGTATTCAAGTGGACACGCCGTATCACCATTCATGGATATGACGTATCAGTGCCCTAATTAAAGAATTGACCCATCGTATTGAATGTATACATGTATCCACACCAGTGGTGTTATACAGCATATTGAAGCCAAGGTTCAACATTGACTTATCAGGATATGGAAATACGTGGCCATTGCGCACACGTCACTATACGGCATATCCATAATTGGTGATACGACATATCGCGAATCAAATAGAAACTATAAATAGATGACATTAGCTCGGGATTTTAAGACACCTTCCTCTAAATCCAAAACCGTAGAACGATTCAAAAAGCTCAGAAATTCCATACATAATTAAGATTGATGTCGGTTGTTGTAACTTTACAAGCAGTTTTACAACTCCTTAGGCAGTGTACCTAACCGACATCGATCTTAATTATGTATGGCATTTATGAGCAGAGGTCTCTAAGGGAATAGGTTGGAAAGGCTCAAATAGAATATAACAGAGGTCTAAGGGGTTAAGAGAAGATTCTTTTTGGTATTTTTATATTTTTATAAAGCAAGTAAAATTCAAGTTTTAGAGGTTGGTTTTGGTTTTAACTAATTAAACTAAATAATAAATCTAAACAAATTTTGATGGAAAATTATATAGTAAATGAACGCAAATACTTAATCATGCACTACTCCTTAGTTTGCTTCTCCTAATTCTTTGCTTTGTCACACTTGTGATGATCTATGTAATTATTTCCTTAGTCATGAATGAATTACATGAAAACGCCGTCTATGTAACATTTCGTTAAGGCAACGCACAAGTAAGGTGGTGTGAAGACCATTACCAGAACCCTAAGAGTACATTACATGCATTAAAACACATAAGAGGGATCAACCATATTAGGGGTAAGGTAGTATGAAGACGGTTACCGATGGTATCCTTTCAACACACTCGCGTTTCCCTAGACGTCTATGCTAATGTAATATTTTATAGCCTGTTTTCTAGAGCCTAACGCGCACATCCATCACAAGAAGAAATATTAAAAGGATCTACAAACTAAGTTTATATTAAATGATAAAAGATAGAAGACTTCACCTGATTAAAACATGTGTTTAAGGCTGATACAATAGGGGTTTGACACCCTAAACACAAGCCTAATAGCTGCTACAATTGACTTCTAAAGGTAGGGTTCGTCTCCCAAAAGTTACACACTAAAAACCCTAAAATCGAGTTTTATATATAGGAAAACAGGCGCGACGACGTTGCGTTATAATCCTTACGCCATCGCCCCACCGAATCTTCTAGGGCTTCTTAAGTCAGTTGGATCCTCACACCGTCACCAAAATCCTGATACCGTCTCTTATACGTTCTGACGCCATCACTTGTAATTGTGACGTCGTCTCTTGTAATTCTGATGCCGTCACTTGTAACAGTGTAAAGTTGTAATCTTGTCCGGTTCTTCTCCAAATGAGCCCAAGTCACGTGTATTTCCTCTAAAAGCAATCTAAGTGCTAAAAACACAAAAAGGAACGATTAAGCACATAATTTAGGCATATTTGCATGATTTATAAGGTTAAATGACCCTAAAAAAGTGTATAAAATGACACATTATCAAATTCCTCTACACTTATCCTAAAGAAAATGGGCTTTTCTACCTAGATAATAGCAGTATCAGGGGCATTTAACTTACTTTTCAAAGATAATTTATGACACAACCTACTAGACCTCATAATTAAAAGCACAGAAGTTATATACTAGCACCTCACAATAAGTGTTTGGATTCTCTCTTTCTCTCAGGTGTAAAATGAATTATAACAATATAAGAAACGGAAAAATAACACTTATTAATTGTCATAGCATATGAATTACCATAGGCTTGGTAAAGGATAAAAAACCTCCATCGCTAGGCGTAAGTACTAGAAATTACTATCAAGGAGGTTTTTAAGGGTTGTGGGGTATAGGTGTAAGATAATAGTAATGGAAACGGAAACGGATGAGATATATTTAGGGGTGACTTTTTGGGTGAATTTGGGGTGAAGTAGTGAGTTAATTATCTATAAGAGTACACGTTGGATGGGATGCTAAGCCAAAGACTCGACCACTCTCAGACAAAGAAATACAATAATCTACATCACTCTTTCTTTTTCTTTTCTGACTCTAAGTATAAACATAAACATAAGCAAAATGGCAGCCCGTACATTTTTTTACTTTCTTTTTCTATATTTTTTTCGATTTTCTTTTCTTTTCTTTTCTTTTTCACTTTTTTTCATACACTTTTTCCCTGCCATATACTGAAACATAATAATACATGATTTGGGTTTTATAAACGCACCCCTACACTTGAGCTTTAGAACTCATAAACATAAACTAATCTAATGACCTGAATTGAAAGGATCAAAATAACATGGAGACTATCAAACAGATATGGGGGTATTGACTTAACTTTTCTTCCATATTCTTCTATAAAATAAATACTACCATGAATCCTAATCGTCCCAAAACTATATTTACAAGGATAAGGACTTAGCAACCATGTACTCAAATAATTAAGTAGGGTTATGTACTAAAAGCGAGTACATACAAGGAAGGATAAGGTGATTTGGGTGTAACGATTGGTTAAGGGTAAACAATGCTCTTCATTAATCATCCAGAATTCACCAGAAAATTACGAGAACCGTGAAAAGGATAGAGTCGGAGGGGTATACTAGGGGAATCATGCACTTAAAATGAGTGCATGGCAAGGGTGTGGGGGTAGCTATATGATCGAGGTGACCATAATAACAAATACAAGTTTAAAACGGGGTTAATCCTAGTGCCTCTTATCATTTAGCAAATCCTAATTCTAACTTTGCGGTCTCAGAATGAATCACAAAAACAAGTTCTAGAATTTAATATACTACCGGTACACTCTCATATAGATTTAACAGATACCAATGCTCTAGAAAAGGAGAAAAAATCACACATGCACGATCAAATCCATAAACGCGACACATGCAATTGCTCAGTCCTTAACTCCTTAGGTATTAAAGATGGATACCTTAATTCTTAATGATCTAGGGGCGAACCTCACATCTTTAGGATGGAATGTTTTTTATTGGTAGGGTTTTTGTGCTAGTCATATAATTCCTATCCATGATACGCTATTAATACTCAGTTTTCGTCGGTATGTGTCATAATTTTTTTAAATATAGGTTAAAATTACCGTCTACGCTCTGTTTCAATATATTACACATCATTTTAAGGACAAAGCAAATGGCAATTGAAGGAATAGTTTCTAAGGTTTACTTCCCCCTACACTTATTTTGAGCATTGTCCCCAATGTTCTTAAAAGTATCCGTAAACGGATAAAGGGAAAAGAAAAAGATGAAAGAAACTAGTACTCCCCTGGTTTGCTCAATAATGTAGAAGAAACATATGATAACTGGCAAAATAGTCATCCAGAGTCGTCCACATGAAACTCCTAAGAACTCTTGGACTTCTTCTCATCAAATATAACCTGTAAATCAAAGACAAGAAACAACTACACCTGGCGTAAAATTGGCGGGATAATGATATATACAACGAAACTTTTTAGGGTTTAGACTCAATAAAAACAGTAAAGATAGGATGATTGTGTTAATGTAATCGTGGTTTTCTATAAGTTTTTAAGAAAATTACAAATATTGGAAATTATACAAATTTATTTTTCAAAACTTTAAAGAAAATACGAAATTTACAAGTGTTGGAGACGTGACGCAGTCAAGATTAATCCTGACGCCGTCTCCACACACTGTAAATAAAATTTTCTTCATTTTCTCGAAAAAATTTATGCATGCAAATCTATTAGTTATTTCCTGTAGAAAATACTGCATAAAACCTAAGATTAATTATCATAATCATATGACTCGAAACTGACACAAGACGCGGATTAATCTAAACAATTTGTTAAATATGTTTGAAATGATTCTTAAAAACTGGATTTTCCTTTTATCAATTTTTATGAAATACATTTGATTGCAATTAAGGCGAAGTTAAAGACAACACAAAGCATGATCATGAGATAATTCAAACATGTAGAAATATATAATTAGGAATTAAAACACATAAGACACTTCCTAAAATGCATGAAAATTAAAAAATTAGGTTGCCTCCCAAAAAGCGATTTTGTTTATTTAACGAGTCTTGTAGCTAGACTCAGAGTCATACATTCTTACGTGATCTCGTGCAGGCTCACATGTCTACGGGCGACCCATTCTTTCATACTCTTGTCCACTTGGTATTCGGGTCCCAGATTCAAACAATTTTTGTACATCAACTTATTTTTCTCATAGGGATACCTAAGTCTGCTCATTAAATCTCGTTAGCTAAGTACTAGTATAAGTGGGACCTTGCCCCATTCGAAGTTTTTAAGTCTAGGTATCGTGCAAGGCATCCAAAATATGTAAGTATCAAAGATCCCACTAAATGAGATTAAACCCTTAATGTAGTCATAATCTAATTGAGTAACAGCTCTAAAGGGTCTTCCCATCACAACATCAGTCATATCACTTACTATAAATTCTCCAATGTCCTCTAACACCACAAAGTCTGTAACATAAGTAAAACTTCTAATAAACACATAAACATCATTAACAATACCAACTAAGTTCCTTCCTGTACTTTCTAGTCCTTCTACCATTATAGTGTTATAGGCTTTACGCGTAATAATATTCATTGGCAAAAAAGGGTTGAAATAGGCAACGAACTTCCTAAAACCAATCATACATGGGAATGCTAAGTCCTCTCTATCAAAACTGTTAATTATCCTATTAGGGTAGAAATTTCCCGCATTCCCATATTCATCCAACTCATTAAGCACTTCACCATCATCTGACTCATCGTTCAAATCTAAAAAGGGAGAAACAAGGGTTGTTTCTATCAATTCATCTTCGGACTCAAGGTCATTCATGTCAATTTCATTGGTTAGTGTATGGTCAATATTCTTAAGGTGAGAGTCAATCATGGCTGAGATTGCACGTAGCTCATTAATCTCTCAGGTGATCCTAGCATGGAGTCCGTTTAGTGGGACGGATAGAAATGGATTTGCATTCTCGATAGTGAAGAATGGAATAATCAAGTGGAAATTACAGAAAAAACACACAAAGAAAAGATAGACTAAAGAAAGCTAATCGACAGAAATTAAAATCTCACTTGATAGGAATCAAGCGAGTAGACCTAAGCTAGATAAAATTCAAAACCTAACTATTTCCCGATAGCGGCGCCAAAAACTTAATGTGCGGGTGTTGTAACTTCATAAGAAGTTTTACAACTCCCTAGGTAGTGTACCTAACCATTGTAGTGTAGTATAGGCAAGACTCAAAGGTTGTTATCGTTCTCTAAGGGAATAGATTGGGAAGGCTCGAACAGAATATAACAAAGGTCTAAGGGGTTGAGAGAAGATTCTTTTTGGTATTTTTATATTTTTAAAAAGCGAGTAAAATTCAGGTTTTAGAGGTTGGTTTTAGTTTTAACTAATTAAACTAAATAATAAATCTAAACTAATTTTGGTGGAAACATATATGGTAAATGAACGTATTTACTTAATCATGCACTACTCCTTAGTTTGATTCTCCTAATTCTATTGCTTTGTCACACTTGTGATGATTTGTGTAAGTATTTCCCTAGTCATGAACGAATTACACAAAAACACCGTCTATGAAATATTCCGTTAAGGTAACGCACAAGGAAGGTAGTATGAAGACTATTACAAGACCCTTAAGAGTACATTACATGCATTAAAACACTTAAGAAGGATCAACCATATTAGGGGTAAGGTAGTATGAAGACTGTTACCAATGGTATCCTTTCTACACACTCACATTTTCCTAGACGTCTATGCTAATTTAATATTTTATAGCCAATTTTCTAGAGCCTAATACGCACATCTATCACAAGAAGCAATATTAAAAGGATCTACAAACTAAGTTTTATGCAATCATAGGTAAACACTAATGGATCTAGCTAAGCATATTATAAGGAAGCAAAGAACAAGAATCAATCAAACAACACATAGACATATTAAATGATAAAAGATAAAAGACTTCACTTGATTAAAACATGTGTTTAAGGCTGATAGAAGAGGGTTTTGACACCTTAAAAACGAGCCTAATAGGTGCTACAATTGAATTCTAAAGGTAGGGTTTGTCTCCCATAAGTTACACACTAAAAACCCTAAAATTGAGTTTTTATATATCGGAAAACAGGCGCAACGGCGTCGCGTTATAATCCTGACACCGTCGCCCCGTCGAATCTTCAAGGGTTTATTAAGTCGGTTGGATCCTGAAACCGTCACCAAAATCCTAACGCGGTCTCTTATACGTTCTGATGCCGTCACTTGTAATTGTGACACCGTCACTTGTAGTTGTGACGTAGTCTCCAGCCACTATATACATTTTCTTCATTAGATTTGACGTAGAGTTGTAATCTTGTATGTTTCTTTTCCAAATGAGCCTAAGTCACGTGTATTTCCTCCAAAATCCATCAAAGTGCTAAAAATACAAAAGGGAATGATTAAGCACATAATTTGGGCATATTTGCATGTTTTATGGGGTTAAATGACATCGAAAAAGTGTATAAAATGACACATCATCAAATACCCCTACACTTGTGATTTGCTTGTCCTCAAGCAAATGGGCTTTTCTACCTAGACAATAGTAGTATCAGGGGCATTTATCTTACTTTTCAAAGATAGTTTATGAAACAACCTACTAGACCTCATAATTAAAAGCACAAAAGTTATATACTAGCACCTCACAATAAGTGTTTGGATTCTCTCTTTCTCTCATGTGTATAATGAATTATAACAATATAAGAAACAGAAAATTAACACTCATTACATGTCTTGGCATATAAATTACCATAGGCTTGGTAAAGGATCAAAAACCTCCACCGCTAGTCGTAAGTACTAGAAACAACTATCTAAGAGGTCTTTAAGCGTTGTGGTGTTGATGACATGAAATAACGTCTATTTTATAGCAACATTTATCCCATATAATTAACCTATTTTGTATAATTATTGCAAAGAATTGTTACTTAATCGTTTGTATTTGAGAATTCCAGTAATTATGGATTACTTGGTGAAAGTTAACTAAAAGGCACGCATTCTAGAGCTTAAACAAAGTTATTTTGAAGATTACTATTCTGACAACCAATACACCGTATCCATCAAGAAAGATACGACGTATCTGTGCCTACACTCACCAAATACCACGAAGGAAACAAGATCCAATACATCCAGAAGAAGGCAATACGCTGTATTCAAGCTATATGGAAATAAGATATTCAGGAAGATATCAAACATTGTCCCTACTCTAAGAAACCCCCGATACCCCGTATCCAAGACTTTGGATACGCCGTATCGACCATATTCCAGACCCTATAAAAAGAAAAATCAAAAATGAGTTTTAGGTGTTCTAAATCATATTCTCGATACCTAAACCATAAAAGTCAATTTTCAAAGGAGAAAAAGAGCAGAAGAGGTCAAGCAACGCGATTAATTCCATAGGAGACAACATGTAATTTCTTATACTCTTGTAATCATTCAGTTTTGGGTATCATTCGTTAACTCGGTTAGTTTACCTTCGTTAAATTATTACTTTTATATTAATTATGACGTTTGAAGGCTAATACCTTCAGGTATTAGCCATTATTATGAAAATCTTAATGTTTGGTTTGTTTATCTTGATTTCTTAATTTATCGTTGATTGCTTGTTTATGTTTATCAATTTATACTTGTTTATGTGCGTTTGTATGCGACCTATCATTCAACTGGATCTAGTGATACGGACCAAGTAATATAGATGCCGGGATAGCTCTCCATGTAGTGATTTTATGCATCTAGACCAATAGGATCACAAATTACGACCTATCTTTGCCCTTAGATTGTGAGCTTAGTTGAAGGTGACCTTGGTGTCAACGAGTATGTTCTTGATTAATTGGTAAAGACTTGGTTAGTGGACTACTAGTGTATGAATTGCCATTAAGCAATAAGTAGATAAAGTCTCTATGAGCCAGGGTTTAACAAGATCGCCATTGCTTTAATCCCTAAGATAGATTATAATTAGAAAATAAGGATGCTTTATGTGGAAACGTTTAATTGTGACAAAATTCTACGTGTCTAGGTCTTAGGAAGAAGTAACGCCTAAGTCTTAAGAATGATATGCCACCTCAAGATAAGTAATCATTGCACTAAAAACAAACCAACGTTCTGATTGGATTAATAATGGTTAATACATTTTTCTTATATTTGGCTAGACCGCTCTTTTATCTTCTGTTAATTTGCTTATGTGTGTTTTAGTGTCTTGAATTGATTTTAGTCACCACAAAACCTATGTCAGTCTCTCAGACTGAAAACCCCCTTATACATTAGATTTAGGATTAACATAGGTGTAGCATAGGTTTAGCATAGATTAGACTAACTTAGATTAGAAAAACCAAAGTATTAATAAATTGAAAGTGTTTCTCGCTCTTAGTGATCGACACCCTACTTACCACGAAACTCCTATCGTCCGGATACACTGCTCATTAAAGTGTTGTTTTTGGTTAAGTCGGTAAAATATAAATTTAAAACTTGAATCATAATTTACAACCACACAACGACACATCAAGTTTTTGGCGCCGCTGCCGGGGAGTGAAAATAATCTTGATTTTTATTTGATATTTAGGTTTTTAGCATTAGATTAGATCTAACCTTTAAGATTTGTGTAAATTAGATTAGTGTATAATTCTGTATATTTTGTATATTCTATTTATTTGCTTGTATATTTGTGTGTTTAATTGATTGCATATTTAATTGTTTTCATAATACACTGTTCTGGTCAATAAACCGATACGGCGTATTCACTTCCATTGGATACGGCGTATCCAACTTTCTATCCAATAAAATGTATTCTCTCAACAGATTAATACGGCGTATTCAATTTAATTTAATACGGCATATCGATCATCTGAAATAGAAGCTGAATTTTCATGTTTGATTTCATGCTTAATTTTTTTATTCTTTCTTCATAACAAATCTTGCTGATATTTTCACCTTTGTGACAGGACGTGCATATCAGAGATAGTTGATTGAAGAAGAGATGGTAGACAAAGAAGCAAAATCAACAACGAGAAAAATCATGACTAATGACCAAGCAAATTACTATTCAAGGATTACAAGCATTACGGTTAATGAAAAGAACGCCTCTGAGCTGAAAGGAAAATTCCTTGATGAATTGAACGAAAATGCCTTTAGTGGGACTAATGAGGAAGACGCGGTCGAGCATATCGAATACTTTCTAAAAATTGTTGACCCAATTGATTTACCGAATGTGAATCAGGATAAACTTAGAGTTGTTATTTTCCCAATCTCATTGGTTGGAGATGCATGGAGGTGGTTCGATAGAATTAAAGGATCGATTACTAGTTGGGTCGAATTAACCGTCACACCCCGCCAAGGCGAAATCACGAGGCGTAACGTCATGGGTATCATCACAACACAATGGTGTTAACAATAGATAGAACTAAAATGCATTAAACAAAACAAAAATGGACACAAAGTGTCATGACAATACCAAACACAAGAAAAATAAGGGTTTTGTATTGAGATAAAAGAGTCACTCCAATACAAAGACATAAACAAAATATTCCAAAACCTAAAACATTCAAAGCATCAATCCAAATAACGTACGAAAAGAAAGCTATATAACAACCCGTAATTTTCATCAATATAATTACCCATCTATTAAATTAGATGCACTATAATATCCATCTATTATATATATCACCTTTATACAGAGATTTTTTTTGCTTTATCTCATTATGCAACGTAACTTGCATCTCTAAAGTAAACAAGCTCACACAACCTCTACCAATGCCATCTATATCTATGTTTATATCATGTAAACATCCTAATATGTCAATTATATATCTTAATATCATTTTTACCAAGTACATTATTCATTTAACGTACTTTTCAAAATGTTATATCAAAACAAGCATTAAACGTTAACGCTTACATATAAACCCTAATTATATGTAATGTATACATATAAAATGAATGTCCTAGCCTTTCAAGCATGTGTACAAGTGTAACATTTTAATTATATTTTCCCTCCAAGTCAATGTACAACACATTAAAGCTCAAACTACAAGTCAATAATGCAAGAAAGTTAAACTAGGTCATTTTACCTCCTAAAACACTTTAGTTTCTTACCACCACTCTAGCACAAGGTACAAGCACTTAATGCATGACTTATAAACCCTAAAACTAAACCCTAAGTCATTCTAAAACCCTAATTTAAAACCCTAATTTAAAACCCAAACACCTAAATAAACCCAAAAACCCTAAATTTCACATTAAAAAAAACCTAAACTAAACCTTTCAACCTTAATCCTAAACCCTAATCTAAAATCCTAACACAAAACCAAAACCGTTAAACTATCACCAACCTAACCTAATCCATGTTTAAAACCTAAACCCTAGCCGAACCAAAACCAAACCCGAGACACCCCCTTTTATATTCAATTTTACCGCATCGTTAAAGCAACCAAGCACCTGTAAACACCACCCTTGCATCACCAGAGACAACACCTAGCAGCCACCCTAAGCACCTACAAGCATCGCCCACCCTCCTTTAATTCACCTCCCTTTACACCAGTAAACAACACTCATCCTAGTCACCCTTATGGTTAGCCATGACCCTCCATACCACTCCACCATTCATAGCTACCTTCCTAGCTCTTCCTAATCACCATCTAGCCTTCATTAGTCATCTCCACTAGCTAGTACACTCATCTAACACCAAAATATGGGCACTAAGGCTCTTTGAGCACTATATAGCCGAAACATACACCCTCATTCAAACACGTCTCAAATTTCATCATAAACACAAATGGAGTCTTAGATTAGACCAAGAAGAATCAAGTGAAGTTCCTAAGCTCAAAATAGAAGCCAAGAATCAAGAAAAAGGAACCCTTGAAGTCGTTACTAGGCGTACGAACCCGAAAACCCCATTTCGACCCATTTTAGCTCAAGTAAGCTCAAAATCTTGTTCAATAAGCTTATAATCTGTATTAGAATATTCATAATACTTTTAAGATCATATATGAACTCTTGTTAAAGCCTTGAATCCTCAAACCCATGCGTTTTTGGTTAAAACCCTAAAAACGACCCATTTTGATTTTCTAGCTAACGAATCCTTTTTCTAAACTTTTGTTACGTTATAACATCTTATTTTAGCTTATTCTAATAAGCTATAACCTGCAAATATCATTTGGAACCCTAAAATAAGCTTGCATGGCTTTTTGGACTTGATTTGTAAATATTTTCATGCATAGGGGTATATATCGTAACTTTCTGAAATTTATAACAAGAGGGGCTGAAAATGTCATTATTCTAAAGTTATAACTATAAGGACCTATCTTGTCAGTTTCAAAGTTAAAGGTTTAAATTAAATATACTTTATAAATAAAGGACTAAACTTGTAAAAGTTTATAAACCAAGGTTATATATTGCTGTTTTTACAAACTTAAAAATATAAAATATAATATTTTTATATAAATTATAAAAATATATTTTAATATTATAAAACTCAATTTTATTAAAACCCGACACAATTATCGTTATTAATCAACAATCGACGCATTATAAAAACAATTACATTATATATTTAACGTAATTTATCATCGGCTAACTTTTGAAGAAACTTAAAATCTTATTGTATCACGTAGGGAGCTTCATGTGAGGAGTTTCATTTGGGTATATGTTTTGACGAGTTTGCTGGATTTATGATTTAAAGTGTCCTGGCTCCTCAACGTTTACTACATGACCTTTGAATTATGATGGCCCGAATAGTGATACAATATTTCTATAAATTAATAAATAAAAGTAATACGTTAAACTTTATAAAGTTTTGAAACATAAACCATCACACTAAGACTTGACATATTACCCCAGGTTGTGTGACGAAGCCGTTACTTTCACTTGATATACTTTTGCCATCAATTAGATTTCCCCTGTTAAGGTGAGTTCATAGCCTCGCATTTTAAATCTTCTAATGTTTTCATAAACCCGCAAGGGGGATACATGCTATAAACCATGAATACGAGTATTTTTCCAACTGTATGTTATCCTGATATATTATTACCTAAGTCCTTACTTTTGCCATTAAGACCCCACTATCATGAACCGTTAATTACTTTTTGGAGTAAATGCAAATGTTGTGAATAGATCTATTTAGGATTGAGCTTCCCTATTGGTGTACCTATACTTTCTGGTAACCAAACGCACTTCATTTGAAACACTATGCGGGTGTTTGGCAAAGGCACCCGTTGGGGTAACTTATTGTGATTATTGATTATCTCAAGGTCTCGGTGCATGAGCTTAGGGCAATAATACTATTTTCTATAATAATTGTACTCATTGCAATTATTACACTTATGGGTGTATAACAACGTAACCCACTATTGAACTTGTATTCAAACTGTTTACCATAAACCTATGAATATCACTTAACCATTGTGTTGACCTTTTTAGCATGTTTATCTCAGGTATTTGAGCAACTTATGGCACAAAGTGGCACGAACTTGAAGATGGCTAAACTGTTATCATTCAAACTTTATGTTTTCATGTAGATTTTGGGACCTCTGTTTGTAAAAACTCTGATGAAATAATGAATGATAACTTATCTTTTAAAAACATCTCTTTTGAGTCGTTTTCTATGATTATGACTGTTGTACTATGAAATAATACCCCAGATTAACTTCCGCTGCTATATGTCAAAAATGGGGGTGTTATAAACTAGGAGATAAACTCCGCATGCAAGCCTACTATCTCACTAGCCAAGCTTCCTAACATCACTTTCCTCAAGATGCTCACCTAAAAATGATGCTTAAAATGTCAACAATAATGTTTGTTGGGAATTATTGATTTGATGATACAAAAGAACTTGCTTAAAAGGATAAAGAATGAAACAAAAGGATCAAAGTCGACAATATGGAATTCTACAAAAAGATGGAGGATTCTAAAAGACTTGCTTAAAAGATAAAGACCAAAGATTACGGAAGATTTAGTTTCCTAATACAATTAGATTTTCTTGTAAGTCTAGATGGACTCTCTATATAAAGAGATCTCTAGACATTGTTTATGTGTGTGTTTTAGACGTCAAATGTGTGTTTAAGGTGTTTCAATCATGTAGTCAGGAAACACCAGGCGATCTCGCCATTGGAGATCGTCTTAGCACTAAGGTCAAGGTGTTCTTGATCCATGTTATAGGTAGGTAATCGTTCTATTCTGATCAAACATAATTAGGGCTTGATATGAATGTATAACTTTGTGAAGATAACATTGTTCTTTATTTAAATTCCGCTGTATATCATTACTTTGTTATTTTCGATCCTAAGAGCTTAAAAAATTCTCAACATGTGGTATCAGAGCCCGATGGCTCTTGATCTAGGATCCTCAAGGTTTTACAAATCGAACTTAAGAAAGAAAATAGTTTTTCAAGTTTCTGATTTTCGGTAATAAGTTCTTTATCAAAGTTTGATTAAATTGTCGGGGTTTTGAATCAATCTAGCTTGTTCTTCCAAGTTATAGACGTATAGGTTTCCAACAAGAAGGTGTTTGGTTGCTGTGGTTACTTATTTGAATTAATAAAACCTCAACTAGGGTTTCGGATTTCTGGATTTTAGTAAACAAGAGGATTTCGGTGATATTAGGGTTTACAACAAACCCTAATTTGGTAAAGCGGAAAAGTTGAAGATGGTAATCGTTTGACACATCAGATCTGTTAGGTACGTGATCTCAAGAAATTTTACAGCCAGAAGAACATATATTATGAAATCTTCATATGCTTTTAAACCTTGTAAGCGCATATGTTTTCTAAACCTTTAAGTAGAATTCCTTACTCGTTCTGATTCCTTACTCATTCTGATTCTTGTTGGGAGACGTATCATATAAAGGATTTGTTATTCGTTTACATGGGGTTTAAAAGTTTGTTGCTTGGTATGCAGTTTGAAGGACTCTGATTGTTGGAGTTTTGCGACAAGTTTCTTGAATAAGCCGGTTGTTATAGATAAAACCCTAACTAGGATTGAGGAGTCACGCTTTGTGTTGATAATGAATCCTAGTAGGGTTATCAAAATTGATGGCAAGGAAACTGTGTGGTCGTTCATGAAGTTAATACTACTAAGGTTTAAACTGTTTGTTTGGATCAAGGTCTATCCAAGATACTACTGTTAAACATGGTAGTAATGGTGTTGGGTTAATTGTTTGCTGGTTTGATGGATTCGCAATGTGTATATGAAGATTAGTGCTGTCAATATATGATTAGTGCTGCCAATACATGATTAGTGCTGCCAATATACTTAGTGCTACCAGTCTACATTAATGTTGATGTTGGTAATGGTAAGGTTTAAAGCAGTTGCTACTACTAGGGTTTTGGAAATAAGGTTGAATATGAGAGACAGTTTGTGTTAACTGCATATGGAAGAAGATATGAGGGACGGAGTGTTTGATGGAATGAGACTGATCTAGGGTTAAGTACGCTTATAACCGAATATAGAGGACTCTTTCAATATTTCTTGGGCTGGAAGAATTATCATTATGATAATTGGGCTGCGATTGATGGACTGGTACATGTGGATAACAGAATTTTGGACTGAAATTAATTAACATGCACGAATTTTGTTCACATACTATGAGAGTGATTCACATAAATCGTTAAAAGGCTATTCTCGAGATTTAATTGCAAGAAGTGATTACGGGGATAATTCTTTATCATTTATTTGATGTTGAAGTAGAATTTCACAAGTGAGTGTTCTTAGCATATCTTAAAGTCGAGTTTGGTTGGATGATGACTTTGAAGATAACTTGTTCAAGCTTAAAATCAATGTTGATGAAGACTTGTCAAATCTAGCAATGTGTGATCTACAAACTTTTGGTGCTCAATGCGCACATTTGCTATCACTTAAAAGAGTTACGTTGTAGTGCTCAGTGTCTCATTTAGATGAGGATCTTGTTAAGAGATTGAGGTCTACATATACATCAAGGAATTCAGTATGAGTTTGGAGTCACGTGGATAATACAAGATATAAGACACAAGTTTGGGTTATTCTACTTCAGCATCAAGTTTGTAATATTGAGTTTTCTCCATTAGTAGTCATTACAAAGAGCCAACAGAATAAGAGATTCAAGAGATGGTTAACATATTGGTTTCAGGGGAAGAATATGATAAAGTGTTTAACCATTTAGATATGTTACATGCACCATTTGAGGGAAGGTTTTCATTTACTACTGCTAAGTCATTATTACTACTGCTAGTCTAAGTTTCTACTGCTTAAATTCATTATTCTTATTATGCGTCATGGAGGGTAATTTGAGACATTTGAAAGCTTGGATTAGAAGTGTAATATATGGTTTGTAGTTGTAAAGATCAAAGTTGCATATGTTCACAATCTCCTAATGGATAATGACAAAAAGGGGAAGATATTACAAATATGATATGATATGATTTGCAACATATTAAGTGTAGTGGCATGGCATGGAACACAAATTGATAATTTCATTGTGTTGAAGAAGTATCAACATGTTCAAAGGAAATCTTAAGTTAAGGGGAAGATTAGAATATGTTTGTTTCATTCATGGAAGATCACATTTAAAGATGTACAAGATGTTCAAGTGCTTAAGTTGAAGACAAAGCTTATTATTCAATAGAGGAAGATTGTTGAAGATTAAACTATTATAGATCATCTTGGAATCAGTGTTTGTTTTGCCATAATCAAATAGGGGAAGATTATTGGGAATTAATTATTTGATGATACAAAAGAACTTGCTTAAAAGGATAAAGAATAAAACAAAAGGATCAAAGTCGACAATATGGAATTCTACAAAAAGATGGAAGATTCTAAAAGACTTGCTTAAAATATAAAGATCAAAGATTAGGAAAGATTTAGTTTCCTAATACAATTAGATTTCCTTGTAAGTCTAGATGGACTCTCTATATAAAGAAATCCCATTACATTGTGTATGTGTGTGTTTTAGACATCTAATGTGTGTTTAAGGTGTTTCAATCATGTAGTCAGGAAACACCAGGCGATCTTGCCACTGGAGATCATCTTAGCCCTAAGGTCAAGGTGTTCTTGATCCCTGTTATAAGTAGGTAACCGTTCTATTCTGATCAAATAGAATTAGGGCTTGATGTGAATGTATAACCTTATGAAAATAACATTGTTCTATATTTAAATTCCGTTGTGTATCAATACTTTGTTATTTTCAATCCTAAGAGCTTAAACGATTCTCAACAATGTTGGTGAGAGTCATAGGTTTTAGACACGCAATATTACTCACTTTCACTATGATTTACAAAACAAGGCTGAACAATAACGAACTATCATAAACCTATGCTAGCATGCAACATAATCAAATCAACATATTCACATCCTTAAATTTACATTCGGGCTTCGAATAGCTGGCACTATAAGCAACCAAGCTCACTCAGAATGTATCACACAAACATATTTACACACTAGGTAGGCGTACCCATCCGATCCTATGGTACCTGGTATGTGTTTAATTACACATACCATTTACCTTTAAAAACAAGTTAAAATAACCAAAAACGGACTTAAAATGCCAAATATATGCTTGTTTTGCTAATTATGTTGTGTAGGAACGGATACCTAAGAAAAGGACAAAAAACAAAGCCAAAACGACAAAACTAGACACGGAATGGAAAAGTGTGGTCAAGACAAAGCCCAAGTGTGAAAAAGTCACCCAAAGTCAACCCTGACAAATCCAAAGTGAAACCCGAAGCCATAAGTGAAGAAAAATAAGTTTAGGGGCCAAAATTGCCAAGTCCCTAATTTATTTAATGAAGGAAAAGAAGAAAATACTTGCAAGGGTTAAAACTGTCAACTCTCCAAAGAAATACCACATGGGCCATTTCTGCCAACCCTCCAAAGCTATAACTCACAAGGACCATGAATGCAATAACACTTATAACATTGGGGGTTTTTTTTTTTTTTTTTTTTTTTTTTTTTTTTTTTTTTTTTTTTTTTTTTTTTTTTTTTTTTTTTTTTTTTTTTTTTTTTTTTTTTTTTTTTTTTTTTTTTTTTTTTTTTTTTTTTTTTTTTTTTTTTTTTTTTTTTTTTTTTGTTTTTTTTTTTTTTTTTTTTTTTTTTTTTTTTTTTTTTTTTTTTTTTTTTTTTTTTTTTTTTTTTTTTTTTTTTTTATTTTTTTTTTTTTTTTTTTTTTTTTTTTTTTGTTTTTTTTTTTTTTTTTTTTTTTTTTTTTTTTTTTTTTTTTTTTTTTTTTTATTTTTTTTTTTTTTTTTTTTTTTTTTTTTTTTTTTTTTTTTTTTTTTTTTTTTTTTTTTTGTTTTTTTTTTTTTTTTTTTTTTTTTTTTTTTTTTTTTTTTTTTTTTTTTTTTTTTTTTTTTTTTTTTTTTTTTTTTTTTTGGGGGGGGGGGGGGGGGGGGGGTGGGGGGGGGGTGGGGGGGGGGGGGGGGGGGGGGGGGGGGGGGGGGGGGGGGGGGGGGGGGGGGGGGGGGGGGGGGGGGGGGGGGGGGGGGGGGGGGGGGGGGGGGGGGGGGGGGGGGGGGGGGGGGGGGGGGGGGGGGGGGGGGGGGGGGTGGGGGGTGGGGGGGGGGGGGGAAAAAAAAAAAAAAAATATTTTTTTTTTTTTTTTTTTTTTTTTTTTTTTTTTTTTTTTTTTTTTTTTTTTTTTTTTTTTTTTTTTTTTTTTTTTTTTTTTTTTTTTTTTTTTTTTTTTTTTTTTTTTTTTTTTTTTTTTTTTTTTATATTTATTTATATATTTTTTTTTTTTTTTTTTTTTTTTTTTTTTTTTTTTTTTTATATTTTTTTTTTTTTTTTTTTTTTTTTTTTTTTTTTAAAAAAAAAAAAAAAAAAAAAATTTATTTTTGGGGGGGGGGGGGGGGGGGGGGGGGGGGGGGGGGGGGGGGGGGGGGGGGGGGGGGGGGGGGGGGGGGGGGGGGGTGGGGGGGGGGGGGGGGGGGGGGGGGGGGGGGGGGGGGGGGGGGGGGGGGGGGGGGGGGGGGGGGGGGGGGGGGGGGGGGGTATGTGGTTTAATTACACTACCATTTACCTTTAAAAACCAAGTTAATAAGAAATAAACCAAAAAACGGACTTAAAATGCCAAAATTATATGCTTGTTTTGCTAAATTATGTTGTGTAGGAACGGCCATACTAAGAAAAGGACAAAAACAAAGCCAAAAACGACAAAAAAACTAGACCACGGCCAAAGGAAAGTGTCGGTCAAGACAAAAGCCCAAGTGTGAAAAAAAGTCACCCAAAGTCCAACCCTGAACCAATCCAAGTGAAAACCCGAAAAAGCCCATAAGTGAAAGAAAATAAGTTCAAGTTTCACCGGGCGCCAATAAGTTTAGGGGCCAAAATTGCCAAGTCCCTAACTTATTTAATGAAGGAAAAGAAGAAAATACTTGCAAGGGTTAAAACTGCCAACTCTCCAAAGAAATACCACATGGGCCATTTCTGCCAACCCTCCAAAGCTATAACTCACAAGGACCATGAATGAAATAACCTTTATAACCTTTGGGGACCTTTTCTATCAAATCCCCAAACTGTTAACACACCACATGGACTAAAATTGCAATAACATTTATAACCATGGAGGACCATTTGTGACAAACCCATAAATCCACAACTGTTTTTGAAACACTGTACATCTCGCCCACCACTTTCCCGCCAAACTCAATCCACCCCCTCTTGTCACTTTCCACCTCGTTGACCTCCCCACAACACTCCAAACCCATCACAATAACAAACCCCACCCCCCACATGGATGTGCCAAGCTGGCAATCCAAAAACCCTCAATTCGAATCAATGGTTGATATAGTTTGATTGGGCAACACTCAAAACCAAGGGCCAAGATTAGCTTTGTGTTTCTACACACACAACAAGCACACAAGACTGTTTTGTCTCTACAAAGAAGCACATGATGGCAAGACCAAACCCTAGCTCATTTTCTATAAAATCTTTTGTAAGCCATTGAGGCAAAAGAGTTAGTTTTTAGGCAGTGTAGTTTTTGAGAGCTTAGTTTAGTTTTTAACTTAGTTTACTTTTATGTACTTGTACTCTTTCTTAGTTTAATGAAAATTCAGTTTATCTTTCACATTGTGTTCTAAGTTTTTATCTCAACTTTGGTTTCTTTAAAAATCATACAAGCTCTTAATATAAGCCACTTTATAATCTGTTTTAAAACTTTGATACAAGAATTTAAGAAAAATTAAAAGGAAAAAAAAAAGTTACTGTTTGATAAGCTAATGGATGAATGAGCAAACTTGGATGGCTCATTGGGTTGCTTAGTATAGCTTATTTATAAGCTAAGGGTAGGATTAGAGCTTATTTAGGTTCATTTACTCCTGTTTTGAGCAAGGAGTTAAGGTATGCTCTCTTTTTAATTTTTCAGCTTATGATTACTGTAGCAACAACTTATTAGTGCTTATTCTTAGCTTATTCTTGCTTAAATTGCTTATTTATGTCTTATTCATGTTTGTTAATGATTGTATGCTTTTGTTTAAGCTTAAAGTGTAAACTGCCTTAGATAGCTATTTTCACTTTTGCTTATTTGCTTTTTCAAAGTGCTCCGTTTTTAGAAGCCCAAAATGGGTCAAAATGGTAAGGAAATGGGTTGTGGGCATGTGGCCAACTTTGCTTAACTTCATTAAGCTCT
>BQNB010051998.1:0-37418 GCA_026074375.1 Tanacetum coccineum
CAAATGAATACACGAGATTGTACATATAGAAACGACTCATGTTATTATTCTTTATGAGATTAAGTAAGTATATCCGAAAAAAAGATTATTTTTAAACTACCCGCATTAAACTCATGGTTTCCTCTTTATATGTTTAACTCGCGTACGGGGTTAAAAATTGGTATAAATCTATACTACTTATAAAACAAAAACATCTCTCTCTTTATTAATGCACAAAAAAATTAAAGTAATAAAACTTAGGGGCAATTTCATATTTCTCCCTCTTTTCACCATTAATTTCATATTTACCCAAACATGCATCAAAAGTGTGGTACATCATGCATTCAAATGTTGTAATTTGGGTATATATGAAATTATTGTTGAAAAGAGAGGGAGGGATTAGAATCCTCTAAAGTTGAGTCAAACATGATACATCATGTTCACCAATCACAAATTAGTTAATTGTATAAAACTTTTTCTTTTAATAAAAATCATGGGCCCACTTATTTATTTTCACTCACAATAAACTTAACATGATCAATCATGTTTGACCATAACTTTAGAGGATCTTTTTCCACGGGGGAGTGTTAGTCAATGTAATTTATGATTGTCAAAGTTTCTAGTCAAAGTAATTTATTATAGTCGAAGTTATTAGTCAAGTCATTTATGTTAGTCAAATTCATTTAGTATGGATTCTAGAATACTCCATACACTCCTTTATATTGTATCATTGTTATAAGAAATGCAAGACACAAATTATATCTCTAAACCCTTTCTTACAATTTTAGCTAACCCACGACATTTTCTTTTCATTTGCTTCCATCCGTTAAAGAATCGGCTTCAGATTGATTCCATCATTTTAAGAACTTGAGAAGGCACTTTAAACAAAGACATAGAAAATGGGGGTAGATCCTAGAACCGATTTGAGTAGAGCGAGGCGGCCACCTATGGAAAGAGTTTTCATCTTCCATTTAGATAAACGAACCAGTAACTTGTTAACAATTTCGTCCCATGAGTTAATACGAGACATCGGACCGCCAATTTTGGTACCGAGATAGGAATTATGGTGTTTTACTTGGGTATATATAGAATTGACCCTTTTTTTAAAGTGCGTTTTTGCGGTTATGAAAAACATACTCCATATTATCAACTGTTCACATAAGCCAAGTTTTAAATTAGTAAACAAATGTATGTATTAGTAATATCGGAGTAGTTTTTAATGTTAGCATTAAACCAAAATAAAAAAATCAAATGCTACTTCATGTAGCTTATAATAATAATCTCCTTTTATAATTTTCATCTCTATTTTCATCTACAGCTCCATATTCAGTTCTAGCAACAAGATCTTTTGCCAACATACCCTCAGATAGTGTTTGATAAAGATTTAAAGAGTCTTAATTAAAAAATAAATAAATTAATTAATTAAGTCACTAAAAGCTTGTTTGTTTTGTGCTTAAAATTAACAAATGACTTCCTAGGAAAAGGCAGGAGGGAGAGGGTCTCCATATTAAGTCCATTACTTAAATCATAATTTTACATATTTACCCTCCTACTTCTTCACCTATAATCTCATGTAACTTGTTTTTAGGGTTTAAAAGTAATTTTTTTAATTCAGACATTCTATTTAACACACAAAACAAACAGTCATATATCTATCTACAAACACAGACACTTTAATTTTGCAATACTTAATAAAAAACTAAACAAACATGCCATAAGTTGTCTACTTTTATTGTTCATTCATACCTTTTTGCAAACAAATCTATACTATCTTATAAAATATTTGATACTTGCTAAATAAGGAAGTCTTGAAAATTTTAAAACAATACATATTGCTTATTAAAGAAAGATTGGTCTTTTGCTAGAAAATCAATACATACATATGATTAAAAGTTATAATTGAAAATTTAAGTGTCTTAAAGATCTCATTTCGTAACAGTTAATTTTGTAACGGTTCATTCAACCCTTGTAAAAGCCCATTTCATAACAGCCCTCCAAAATCATAAAACATATATACACCCACACAAAATCTAAAAACACAGCCTAAACAACACAAATATCAAATAAAAAACTCACACACCATTATTTCCATCTCATCTCATCTCACATAACCACCATAACACACCATCCAACCACCATCCGACAGCCACCACCAAGAGCCAACTACCGCCACGAGCAGATCACCGCCATGCACACGATCCAAGCACTACCATTAAGACCATCCGACCACCACCATGCACACGAGCTGAGCACCACCACGAACCAACCACCGTCGGCTATGAGCAGGCCACTTTAAACGTTTTTTCGAATTTTTTAAACCTTTTTAATAATATGGTTTACCAAGTTTTTGAGGATTTTTTTACTTAAGATTTGTAGTTGATAAATCAGAGTTTTTTGAAAGTTATTCATATAGATATAACTTCTGAAAGTTTTTTTTATTATAGATCTATATTTAACAAATTTTTATAGTTTTTTAATAGATATCTATTAATTGTAGATCTTGGCTGCCGAATTTATTTCACTGTCGTTGATCTTGCTAGAATTTTCCTTTACCGTCGCTGAAAACCGCGACTGACGTCGGAAACCGTGACTTTAAAAGTTTGTTTAGATCTAAAAGTTTATTAATTATTTTATTGTGTAAGTTTGTGTAAATTTTCTTGTAAAGCTTGTGTAAATTTAAAGTTTTGAAGGGTTTTTTTATAGATCTATATGTTCAACAAATTTGTATAGTTTTTTTAATATATTTTTTTTTTAGATCTTGTCGGAATTTTCCTCGACCGTCGTTGCCTCCTTACCACCGCCGAAAAGCGTGACTGTCGTCGAAAGCTGCTGCCGGAAACTGTGACTGTCGTCGGAAACTGTGTGTCACCTGATCCGTGACTTGTAAAGTTTACGTAGATCTAAAAGTTTATTGTGTAAATTTTGTTATTTAAAGTTAATGTAAATTTTCTTGTAAAGTTTGTGTAGATCTATTTTTGTATCTCTGGTGTGGTTTAAAAAAAAGTACTTTTTTTTTTTTTTTTGAAATTTGTAATTTGTTTTGTTAAAAGCTAAGTCGAAAAGACATTACTATCATCAGAAATATAATCACACGGGTTATATTAAGGATGCACATTATAGGTCATACAAATTTAAAAGTGATACGACATCGTTTTTCCCCTTTTGCACTATTCATATTACTGTTTAATGTCACCCACTATTTATTCATCAGCCCATTACTCTTAATCCAGCCCATACAAGCCCATGTCATTGGGTTTGTCCTATGTGGGCAGATATTTTCATTTCCTTTTATTTTTCTCCTTTGCCTTTTTGCTTTAGTCTGTACATTTCTAGAATTCTTTATACAAACCGCGCATTTTGATGGCAATCAAAATCGTGAACATTCAACGTTGCACTAGGTACGTGACATGTTCGCCATGGCGCTGCTGATTTTAAGCCATTATAATTATAATTATAAATATACTCATTTTAGGCGTCTGCCTAAAATGCTACAATGCTATCGTGTTCGGTCTATTGGACTTTCAGTTTGGGCCGGCTCATTAATTTTTTTTTTAATATGTAATATAAATTTTTTTTTGCTCTGGCACAAAATAGGAAAAAAAAAAACAAAAAATTCTGATTTATCAGATAAAAAATACCCGCGACAAAAAAAAATAAACCCGCACAGTAATAATTATGAAAATAAATGGTCGACCAAAAAAAAATTACAAAAGTACTGATTTATTCAGATTAAAAATTCTCGCGACTGAGGCCTTTGAGACCAAAAAAATTATCCCGCACAAAATAATACGCCCTCGTCCTAAATAAGTGTCCATTTTTGACTTTCGAAGTCATATTTCAACAACTTTGACCTTAAATATATTTTTTTGTGTTATATAATAATGATGGCAATATATATGATGGATTGTGATTTAAATGTTTTCTTCTTTGATGTTATAATTTTTATTAAGTTTATATAACACAAACAAAATAATTTAAGATCAAAGTTGATGGAAAAAGACTTTAAAAGTCAATAGTGGACATTTATTTAGGGACGGGAGAGTCATGATAAAAAAAAATTTGCTCGACACAAATAGAAATTTTTTTACAAAGTACTGTTTATTCAGATCAAAAATACCCCCCACGACATTAGGTAGGCTTCACATATTAGCCCATATAAAAAAAAACATACTATTAAACTTTTTTTTTTAATTATGATATAATTTTTTTTGCTCAGCATAAAATAGGAAAAAAAAATTACAAAAAAATATATTGATTCAGATAAAAAAAATACTCGCGACCATGATACTCCAACACATAAAGCCCATATAAAAAAACAAACTAGTTAACATGAGACCGAAAAAATAACCCCCGCCACAAAATAATTATGAAAAATAAATGGTCGACACAAAAAAAAAAATTAAAAAGTAATTGATTTATTCAGATTAAAAATACCCGCGACATGAGGCCCGAGAGACCGAAAAATTAAACCAGCACAAAATAATATGAAAATTTTTTTTTTCTCGAAACAAAAAAAGATTTTTTTTTTTAACAAAGTTACTGATTTACTTACGCAGATCAAAAAATGCCCATGACATTAGGCCAAACATATTAGCCCATATTAAAAACAAACTATTAAATCATGAGACCGAAAAAAAAAAAAATAACCCGCACAAATAAATAAAAAAGAAAAAATAACGACCCGCAACAGCTGGCGCCGAAAATACCCGCGACATGTAGGCACGGGTACTCGCCGTGGACTCCCGTCTAGTTAATATTAAATGATGCACATTGGTATCAAAGGATATGCAACATGTTACTTTACCTCCTAAAAAGTTTTATTTACCTGTCACTAGCAAAAAACCATAAAAACAAAGAGATCATAAAGTTTGAGCAATTCAAATTCGGGGCTCCGTTATTAAACTTCACGAGGCATGCGGACCTGTGTGTTGTACACGGGTTGTATCTAATTGTTGATTGCCTACGGTTTTTGTAAGTATTTATTTGAAACATGAGGGTTAATGTTTAGAAGTTTATACGCATACGGGTTTTTGCAACAAAAAAAATTCACCCTAATTATGCTCTGAAAAAATATAAAGGCAGAAGATAAATATCCTCATCGCCTTTCATATGAATAATCTGAAACAAACATCCTCTTAAATAATAAACCCATGAAGATTCTACAAACCAAACGCACCCTAATTGGTGAAAATGAAATATCCGGCAAACCACAAGACCAAACATGTAGTTAACTCTGGAATATATATTGGGGAATGAAAAAAATCATGGGCTCAAATTGACATAATTCCGTTGATTGAAGGAACATGCAGTGGTAAGTGAGGTGGCTATTCAAAACTAACGTCAAACTCGCCTCAAGAGCCTCATCGAATGGGCTATTTATATTGTAAGGATTTCATCGAATGGGCTAAAGTTTACATGGGTCCAATGCCAAGTGAAATCGTTGTCTTACACTATCACAGCAGAAAGGCTTTCACTTCAGAATGAGCCGAGAGTTTGGAACCGTGCATTAAAATTTCTCCGAAACGTGAAGTACTTTCGATGTAATCTGTTAAAAAATATCACAGGTCAAAGGAAGGAGCATAAACCGACCCTTGAATTGCAATAATCATCACATCCATTGTCAATAGAATGAATAACAGACAGATCAGTCATGATGATATATTCAATGCACAATTACCTGCTTCAATTACATGCTCCTTCAGAGTCTTCATACATTTCAATAAGAGGACTTAAAGCATGCACATTAGATCAGGATTAAAAGTCCATGGAGCTGATTTAGCAACATAAAAGTTGATTTTTATTAGATGTGTAAATTTCATTCCATGTCTTAATGAATGGTCGTTTAATATCATGTTATATCCCCAATGAGTCAAATAAACAAATTAAGTTTAGATTAAAACAGCTAGGATGGATCAAACGGGTTCAAAGTAGCCCAAAGTAGTGTGTAACTTCTTCTTAATCACTTTATTCAGATATTTATTATTCTAATTCAATATTTTCAGTATTCATATATAACGCATTAGTGCATTACTCTATATAAAAATTATGGAAGTAGACTGTAGACGGTTAATGTTTGTGGGTCAACCTAGCCGACACTAAAATAATAAACAATTTCAACCCGCACCCATCACCCAGCCCGCCCATTGTGCCACCTTTAGTTTTCACAAAGTGGTTGCAACATTTAGAAACAACTGTTGTGATATGATTGAAGAAGCTCACCTCCTCTTCTTGCATGGGCTTCATTTGGATCCTAAAAAGATGACAATCAGAAGTCTAGGACACAAACTAAAATACGTTAATGGTGTGAAGACCACCCTTGTATTCAACGTTGCGAAGTTGATCACACATGACAAAAACTACGCTTACAATTATACATTACATAAAACCTAACGTAATGTCCTTGTCTAAGTCACCTCCATAGTTTACCTATCATTATTTATCATATCAAAGTAACAGGGCACTACGACTATCCCGATCGAATATAGTAGTGAACTTCCTATCATCACAATGGCTAAACTTATATTTTGCATAAGCGAGAATACATATCGGGTCAATATTCACATCTGTCTAAATAAAGCAAATATGAAAGAAAAAAGTTTGGCTTTACTGCAGCAGTGAATGTTCATCAACTATCATTATATGCAAGATGAACAACTTCATAAAATTTAGTATCAAAGTAGTATGGCACTATGGTCTACAGCTATCTATAACAAATACAGTGTCTATATGTGGATATTCATATCATTCTGATTAATCTAATTAGGAGTACAAACAAATGCATTTGTACTACATACATTCATGTATTTATATTTTATATTTAGAAAGATCAGTGCCTAGTCAAATCCCTTTTTAATTTCTTTTCTAAAAACATCCAAAACCCTCTAAATTTTGTAGATCTCACATAATTATTAGTATTAACGGAACTTACAACAATACATTATATACAACGTACCTTAAAAGTCCAGATCCAAGTCATTTATACATTTTGCATATCATACTTATCATAAAATACTAATACGGCATTTCAACATTTTCCATATTTAAATCAGTAAAAAACATAAGTAAAACATAACAGCGTGATCACAAAGTAATACGGCACAATAAGATCCATGATGCAAGTCACTTCCATAATTATCATAACATGACAAAGTAATACGGCACTACCGTTATCTCACGGACTATGTTAGTAACATATTATGTAAATCCTAACAAACTAATACCGCAAAACACCTATATCTATCTATATAAACAGATCAGTCCAATAAAACCGCATTTGTGATAAGACCTGCATACATTTCCAGATCCAAGCAATACCGCAAGTAACAAATTAACACCGCGCTAAAACCTAATCAGATCAGTCTAATTAAACTAATTAAACAACTGAAAACAAACGCATTCGCACTACAAAATAATTAAACTAATAGCATACTACACATATGTATAACATATAATGAGATCAGTGTATTGAAATGAAATAAGGTGCGAAAAGGGACCTCCAGAAATGAAAAGCGGTTGAGATTTATGAAAATGAACACCGCGAACAGGTTCGTCGTGTTCATCATCATTCAAACTACCAACTCTATAATCCCATAACTGAATAACACCGCTATGTAATGAAGTTAAGATCCATGGTCTCTTGCTGTGAAAACTTACACCGGCTACATCCGAATTGGTTGGATTGGCCTGCTAACATTTTTTTGGCCGTTTCTCCCTACTATAACTAACGCACTGAACTTACGTTACAAAAGCTGTCATTATGATAGTTTTCTTCTCCATCTCCATCTCGTCACGCAACCTGAAAAACGCAGAAGTAAAAAAAATCGCACAACCTGAAAACCAAAAAATTAGGGTTTAACAATAATCTACACAAACATCAAAGTCAACTGTTTTATAACAAAAATGAATCCTTAAATTATTTTTGTTTGATAATAAGCACTTTGACAAAAACTATTCAGATAAACAAACAATAAAATTAAACAAACAACACTGGAAATTAAAAGCAAAAATAGCAAATGAGAGTTCAAATCTTGGGAATACAAAAGCTAGAAAAATAAAAACCTCATACTGAAAATTAAAACATTGAAATAAACCATAAAGTTGCAATAACAGAAAATGAAAAGGATAGGTGGTTTTCTACCTTTTGTCGATCTGTTCAATTTATACCTGGGAGTAAAATCTGATCGTTGGTTTCTTTGGATCTCAAATTCCACATAAACTAAACAACAAAGAACGTTGAATTCATGGGAATGCTCAGACTGGTTCCCATCTTCCTCATTTTGTTGAGTCTCAACTTTTTAGGGCTTTAAGATCAGTTAGGATGTGTGGGGAGATAAAGGATTGCTCATTTATAGATTTCAAATCTTTTGTATTGTTTGGGGTTGTAATTTCACGATGCTTTCTATTCCTAAAACTGTAGCAACACTTCATATTCATCTTCTTCTTTAATTTAGGGGCAACTAAAGGTCTGAGTTATGCCCATCCATCTTCTTATTTTAATGGATATTGCCCCGTTAAATTAAAGGGTTGTATCTTTTAGTATAATAGATGTTCATCGTGTTCGCATTGACATTTTGAAAACTTTTAGATCTAGCTTGAACATGTCCCGGATGTCAAAAAACCTAATCACATTCAGATTCGTTGATTTTAAATTGAGAAGTGAGAGACTTAAAATTTAGGGCTAATGACTTAAAAAGTCATATAATTTGATACTTTTTGTCTTTCTATGTAGCAATTTTTTTTCCTAATATGTCACTAAACATTCAAATTTCGTACGTTATGTGTATCGGTGACCTGCTGGAGTAGGTTAAGCTAACGATCGTTACTTTATTATTGCAACGTTAGTCCTTTATACTAACGACCGTTCATAATTAAATAAAAATTTGATTTTTTAGAAGTCGCTTTTATCTTATTATTTTAAAAATTTATACACGTTTTTATACACACATTTTTATACACGTCTATACACACGTTTTTATTCACACGTTTGCAGAGGCGGCTTAAGCCTTCTTGAGGCCTAAAGCGAAACTTAAAGTGAGGCCTTTTCGTTGATTTTTTTGCTTAAGCTTAGCTTTTTCGATTCAATGGATTAGAAGAACATCCAACTATCAAATCATAAATACAATGAGAATCTAAAAGTTGATTGAAGATAGAAAAAAATAACATAAGAAAAAGAAAACCAAACTTTCGTTTCATGATAATATATAAGCACGGTTGAAAAACAAAGCATCACGAACGAGTCTTGTTCGTGTTATCTAGTTTAGAACAAACGAAATAATGTGAACGGTTAAACAGACAGACATTGGTGTTCATGTTTGTTTGTTGAAAAATATCTTATTCTTTTTCATTCATTAAGACAATAATCATAAGTTGTGGAAAACGTAGAGAGGGGTGAATACGTTTTCGATTAAAATCTAAAAACTTTTGCATCAGATACCTGATCAATCTTGACTTAATATGAAAAGTATCAATTATAGTATAAGACTATATCGAATAAGCAAGTTGTCACAACACAAGCATAAACATCTAGCCACAACATAAACATAATTAACAAGTAAAGAAATAGCGATATGTAAAAGAGAAACCAAACCGAACACGATGATTTATAGTGGTTCGGTCACGGAGCTCCTCTCCGCCCTACTCCACTCCCCGAGTACCTAACTCGAGAGTTACTTCACTAGATCAACATGCTCCCTTCACGGCGGAGAAAATCTTACACAACTTCGCTTACACTTTTTCCGGTACAAAGCTAAATACCGAGTCCTAACAAAGATAGAACCAACCTATCGTCGCTTACACTTTGTCTGGTACAAAGCTAAATATTTAGTCCTTCTTTGGGTACAACCAAACCCATTATTTTTTGTGGCCCAACATAACACACCTTGTGTTTTATGGCACAAACACATAAACCATCTAATCTAAATCAAATGATACAAAGAGATGATACAAATGGGTGTACAATGATGATCCAAAACAAATGTGTCTAATGGATGTGAAAGCCCGAATCAAGCATCAAGATCACAAAGCATGATGAGGTTAGTCTTCTATGATGGAAGATCACACGTTTCCTAAGCTTGTTGAGGTAGATCTTCATGTGCTTAATAGCTTGTGGTAGATGTAGATTGCAAGATCTCGAAGCTTGCTTTGGAGGATCATTTCGGGTGTATGCTTACAACAAAAATAAGAGTTAGAAGCATTATGATCATGTGGATTCATGAATGCATTCCTACGGATCTAGATGTGTGAAAATGGTGGAAAGTATGTGTTTTTTATTGATGAAAACAGATTGGAAAGGCTCCTCTATTTATAGGAAAAAACGGGTACTGTAGCACGGTTCCGCCGGTTCCCTTTGCAGAAGAGAACCGGCCAGTGTAAGCCTATGGAACTGGCTGTACTGTTCACCGGTTCTGACGGTTCCTTCCTAAAAAGGGAACCGGCCAGTGTAACCGGAGGGAACCGGCACATAGTTTTGCAAATCCGGATTTTGGATTATTTTATGATAAAAAATCCTACATAATCTAATAAGATCTCTAAATATTTTGTCAAGATTTGGAACGATACTTGAAGATATCAAAGTGATGTCATGCATGAGGTAAGTAGCATTTTCTTTTTATTTACATAAAAATGAAAGTAAACTTTGTAAATGTAAAATAAAAAGTCTAGTTGAATGCTTGACAAAATAAAGTTTACTTGTATAAATAAAATATATATTTAGACGTAAACTTTAGTGTAAAAATAAAAGTGATGCATTTGTATAAAATACTTGAATGCAGAATATGAAATGAGGTTTGATCATAATGCAACATAACAAACATGTACGAACCTGTGTTGTAACATATGAGGAATCGAGACATGGGGAGATGTTGATGTATGTTGAGACAAAATACGATTACGAGTAACTTATATATTTTACATTATGTATTACAAATTACGTGTTTGTCATCAACAAAACAAACGAGACTGTGTAGATTAAATATCGTAATATTTGCACTAACAATCTCCCCTTTTTTGATGATGACAAACAAACGTGTTAACGTAATATATCGTAAAATGTAAAGTTACTTGTATCCGCATACTACCTTTACGTTACCTTCTCCATTTACCCTCTTCTCCCCCTTTTGTCGAAACAAAAATGGTGTGTCCTTGGAGTTTAACTTCATTTCTCCCCGAAAAGGCGAGCTTGCATCATCCCTAGTGAAGTTGATTTGACTAAATCAATCCCTTATAGTTGTTGAATCTGCTATGTTGTTGCCATTTTTTGATAGCGAATCCTTGGATCAAAAATAGAGACTTATCCTACATCAAGGTTAGTTTTGTGCAACATATTTAAAAAATAGAAGAGCTATATGATGAAGAAAATGACATCTTTCTTTTGGTCGAAACGCAAAGGTTTGTCAAAGAGAAAAAAATGATGTTGAATGCGTGCATGCTCCCCCTTAACGAGTGCTCCCCTTGTTCGAGGCGTCAATATATGATTAAAAGCTACAAACAAAAATTAGTGCAAAACTAGATTTGTCCTTGGACGAGTAAAATATATACAACAAAGTGTATATAAGATGCATTCTATAGAGGCTCGACGGAAGCTCCCCCATGCTCGAGGGCGTCAAGTATGATTCTACAAAACCAAAAATTAGTGTAGTAGTAACTTTTGTCCGTAGATAAATATGTCATATACAACAAGTGTATAGACGACCAAAAATGATTGCTTGACGAATGCTCCCCCTTGTTCGAGGGTGTCCAGATGACCCTACAATAAAAGAAATAAATGTTGCAAACATCATCCTTAGATGAGTATGATGATATACCGACAAAAGAAAATAATCATTGCAAACTTCGTCCGGAGATAACTATGCCATATACCGCACCGTGTATATGAGTGAACCTAAAAAGAAATGATATGAGAGATGCAAATTTCGTCCGTAGACAAAATGCCATACACACTAAAGTGTATATTTGAACCTACAAAAAAATTAGTGCAATATATATTTCGTCTTTCGAGAAAGTCATATACAATAAGATCTATATATGATGCAAAGTGTAAATGATATAATCACAAGCAACTCAAATTAGAGAATTGTGATCATATACCAAAACATCATATGAGTTGGTCTTCTACTAAGAAGGACATATAACCATAAGGTCATGATTGAGAATATAGAATGATTCTCAAAATGAACTCCTATAAAAATAAACTAAAAGTAAGATAATGCCAAAAAGTATAATCCTACTACTTGCATCATCGTGGTTTGATTTTGGTGGCGAGGTTGTTAAAGGTTGTGAGGATGTGTTTGAGAATGAGATGCATTTCATTACGAAATTCACTTGCCTTATAACAACATAAGAAAAGATGCTTATGAGTGTCGGGTTGTATGGAAGGAGATTTAATCTTCATGGGTTGTATTGGTTGTAAGTCACTAGTAGGTTGTGGTTATGGTGGTGGTGGCGGAAAGATTCATGATGATTCTTCTTGTAAGAAAGACTTGGTGGATGACTCAATTTGATAGAAGTAAAAAGATTTTTCACAAAACCTTACCTTGTTGGTTGATGAGGCAATTGAGGTGATAGAAGAATTGGATTAGTGAGTGGTGAAAGAGGTGGCGGAAGATGGTGATGACAATGCAAGAAACTACCAATGTATGCTTATTAGTAAAGAGGTGACGATGATCATGTATGAATATGTAATGAAAAATATGAATCAAAGTATGATAAATGTGCGAATGAGCACAAATATTGACAAAGATATCGATCTTTATTGACCTACACAATTCCAAACGGGTTAGTTTTAAGTCTAATGCAAGATAAAAGCAAATATATCAATTTGCAACAAGATAGTTCAAACATTTATACCAACAAATACGAATGAAACTTGGTTAAGTATTATCACACGAAGGACCTAACAAGTAGACACATAGATAGACATATATACAAACAAAACACATTCTCAAATAGACACATAAATAGGAATACTCTTGAGTTAAGCGAAGAGGAGGAAATATGTTGCAACTAGTTTAAAATGTCATAATACATGTTTGAAAAATATTAGATAATTCTATGAGTTTTAGAACGACTTAAGTGCTAGATAATTTAAAACCAACTATTGGGTTTAATACGAGTATAAATAACCTAATTAAAGTGTTAGATAAAGAAGTTAACTACCTAAATCGTAGAACGCCTACTGTAGAACCGGCATGGACGGTTCCATTTGTACAATGGAACCGGCCTTTGTTGCGGATGGAACCGGCTACAGTAGACAAGGTTCCTTAAACCTCAAAAGTCCTAGAAATGTTGCAAATGATTTCTAAGCCTAATTTTTATTTGAGATTGTGATCAAATGGGATTCCTTGATGATGCAAAAGGCTCATAAGAAAAATTAACGCTTGGATCCTATAAATTTTGACTATTCTAAACGCTCCTAATTCTAGATAGAGGGATCAATCAAGAAGCACAAATGCCATAAAGCCAACCATAAACATAAGCATTTTAGATCACAAACAAACATTCAAGAATTCAAACATAAGCAACATGAAAAGAAGTATTCATACAAGTACATATCCCAAATAGTTCAATCAAACACAAGGATAATGAAGAAGATGATTAGATTAGTAAATCGATTACACTAACAATGACGTGGAAGATGAAGAACAAAGGAAACAAATAGGCACAGATCCAAAGATGGTGTTTTAGATAATGAATATGAGATGAAATTGCTTTAAAAGAAAATCATAGATTTCTACATGAATATCAAGAATACTTTGACAAAACATAAGAACACAAGTAGCAAGTGTATCATGTAGCAATGTCATATAAGGAGCAAGATGAAAAGATCATGTAAACCATGTTTAAGCCTTAACATTTAGTATCACGAAAATAAGCATAAAAGCATTTTAAAAAGAAGGAAACATAACCTTCCCAAGGATTATGCATATGATAATTAATCAAATAGTTATCAAGTACCAAGATAACGACAAGAAAAATAATCAAACAAGAACATATCACCAACACATGTATATGCAATGTAAGATGTCATGACAGACCAACGAAAGAAAGATCATATTTACTACTAGTATGGAAATGTAGCAATAGCGGTGTTTGGGAGATGGTGAACTAGCGGTTATAGAGGATTGACAAGAATGAAATGACACTTTAAAATGTGTAGATAGTTTTTAAGAAGTGTTTTTAAAATGCCCCTTTTTCAACATGACCAAAAATATTTAAAACTTTTGCCGAAAACGCCATGACCCAAATATGACCATTTGTTATTATTTTATAAATTGACAATAGTATAAATCATTCATTGAGACTATTTTTACATTAGACTCAATTACCTTTAAAACGGCGGATGGCATAATTTCTAACTCCATACGGTTGGTTTTATACGAAAATCCCAACATAACCCATTTTCTGCAAAACTTGTTGTCCCGATTTTATATATGGCTAAAACGACCGAAACTTGACTTTTATAACTTGACATAATATCAAAACTTCCAAATTTTATTCATAAAATATATACTTTAATATCAAATGCACACTTGATCCAAATGATCTGGGGAACCATTTTTTATGGGTTTTGCCAAACATTAGTTTTGACCCGTTTTAACCAAAACAATAACTTATTACTTTGACCCGCTTTAAAAATACTTTTAAACTATAACAAGACATAATTACACTTCATCATTACTTGAGTATTTTGAATAAAACATTCAAGTTGCCAATCCCACTTTGATGTGCATAAATTTTATAACAATATTTTTCAAAACACTTAACTAACTTACTTAATTCCTAAGATATTGAGATTATGCAAGATGTTGATATAGCATATGCAAAGAAGGAGAAATATGCCTATATGAAGTGCACAAAACCTAGCATAAGTCGTAATATGCATATTCATAAAATCGGCAACCTAACACATAAATAACATGGCATCCTAAACACTAATGTTACACGAAAACAACAAGCTCACATATAAGATGCAAAGAGTATATAATACCAAGTAAGGTGCAACAAGTAATCGTATAGTGTATCACATATTTTAAACATCATTTCTACATGTTTGGCTCATCTAAGCATTCATGGAAACATATTTTTAATAAAACTAGGAGTTATCCCAAACACTCCTTTCGAAACCATATTGATTTATAACTTTTAAAACAACAAACAAGCGAAGGAATGACAAGTTTGACACTTATGATTCACAAATAAACAAGTTCATATGTAATTCAGATGAGCATACAATCAAGACATATAAGCAATGCAAAGTAAAACAACTTGTCATTTAACATATCATAAGAATAAATTTTTTTTGCCTTGCATTGAATATAACAATGTATAACAAGATTGATTAGTTACCAAAATACTTTAATTTCAAATAAGATTGTATCAATGTTCAAAGGATACCAACTTAAATTGCCCGACTCAAAAGTTTGAGTTTCTATGATAATACAAAACTTAATATTTTGGACACTTTGTAGTATTTTACTAATTTGACTCCCTTACTCTTTTAATAAGATCCTCTAACCTATTTTATTAGAAAGTAGACTCAATTCCCTTCGAAATGGTAGGTGGCACGACTCGTACGGACTTACGGTTAGTTTTTAAAAGCTTTTGAAGTTGACAATTTTTTTGAAAAACCTACTGTAGAACCGGGTCCACCGGTTCCTTGTCAAAAGGGAACTGGCCTTTGTTAACAAAGGGAATCGGTTGTCTGGAAGAATTTTCCAAAAACGCATATTTAGACCTGACAGAAAGGTTTAAAACTTGGTAGGCTTTAAGGTAAACTTATATAACAAATTTTAGACATTATTCAAGCTTGTAGAAAACTAGAAGGGGGGGGGGGGTTGAATAGTTTTCTCGTTTTAAGATTTTGTTTCGTTAAAATCTTTTGTGAAGTTTGACAATATTGATGTTTGGTTAATAACCTAAATAAGCATGAAATGCTAAAAGTTAAGAGTTAGAGAGATAGAACCAAAACACAAGTGTTTATAGTGGTTTGGCTACAAGGACACCTTCCTTGCCCTACTCCACTCCTCTAGTCATCTACTCGAGAGTTAGTAAACACTAGTCACCAATCTCCTTCAACTGGCGGAGAAGCCTCATGATGTGCTGTCATGTAGGGTCAATTTATTGATTACCAAGTTTTAAATTTATATATAGCCGACTTATCCTAAAACAACACTTTAACGGGCAGTGTACCCGATCGGGTGGAGTTTCATGGTAAGTAGGGTGTCGAACACTAAGAGCGAGGTCGTTAACCTTATATTTTATCAATATTTTAATTACTCTAATTAAGTTAATTCTAATTACTTGTTAAACCTATGCTATATACGTTTCTAATAGTAATGGGGGGTTTTCAGCCTGAGAGACTGGCACAGGTTTTATGGTGACAATAATCAATTCTAAACACAATAAACATGCAAGAAAACAATCAGAAGATAAAAGAGCGGTACAAGCAAAATGAAAGAAAACCGTATTAGTCATAATAAATCCGATTAAATGCTGGTTTGTTTGTTTAGTGCAATGATTTCTTATCTCGAAGCGGCATATCATTCTTAAGACTTAGGCGGGGCATCATCCTAAGACCTAGACACGTTGAATCCTGTCATAATTAACGTATCTGCATAAAGCATCCTTTTTAGTTTAGTTATAATCTATCTAGGGATTAAAGCAATAGTGATCTTGTTAAACCCTAGCCCATCGAGACTTTACCCACTTATTGTTTGACGATATTTTATATACTGGTAGTTCACTGTTCAAATCTTTATCAATTAATTAAGAACATACTTGTTGAAACATTAAGGGTCACCTGTCGGTCCAACTAAGCTCATAATTTAAAGACAACTACAAAACATTATTTGTGATCCTATTGGTCCAGTAATATAAAACACGATATGGAGAGCTATCATAGTATCTAGTTCACTTGTTAGGCGTAACTAGGCCCAGTTGAATGATATGTCGCATATTCAAACACGTAAACAAGTATCATATGATAAACATAATTAAATTTTCAACAATAAATTAAGAAATCGATTTTAAAACAAACAAAACATTAAATCTTTATTAAGATGGCTAATACCCTAGGTTATTAGCCTATAACCATTGTAATTATACAAGCGTGATCAAATAACCAAGGTAAACTAAACATTTTACCGAACGATACCAAAAATTAAATGATTACAAGAGTATAGGAATTACACGGTGTCTTCTATGGAATCGTGATCGATGCCTGACCTTTGGTTACTCTTCTTTTCTTCAAAAAATCGTCTTTTATGTGTATGGTATGAAGAATATAATTTTGCACACTGAAAACTCGTTTTTGAGTCTTCTATTTATAGTGTCTAAAAAAGGTTGGATACTCCGTATTGAGCTAGGTCAATACAGCGTATTGAGGTATTTTCCTTGGAGTGCGCGCTAAGTTTATAATCAATAAAATATTCATTCCCAAAATATAATTATCTCTGTATCTTTTAATGTCTATCCAGCTGGATATGACGTATGGTAGAAGTTGGATACGCCGTATTGGGAATTGGTCTTGTGCATTTTCTTGTGAAGAGTTGGCGCTGATACGCCGTATCTCTTTTCTGGATACGGCATATTGGTCAGAAATAAGCAATCTTCAAATATCATCATTTTAGCTCCAAAATATGCGCCTTTTAGCATGTCTTCACAAATCACTCCTTAATTACTGCAAATAACACTTTTAAGTAATTAAGTACAAATTCTTGCAATAATTATATAAAAGTGAGTAACTTATTCAGGATAAATGATGGTATAAATGTAACGTTATTTGATGTCATCAAATATCCCTCCCCACTTGAATCCTACTTGTCCTCAAGTAGACTCTAGATTATATTGAAAATGTATCCCAACCGAAGTTAAGGATTTTTCCGTTTAAGCACTTCTTTCATTTTAATCACATGTACAAGACCAAGCACCTCATGAAATATGGAAATAAAAACATTCAGATCACTCAACTAATCTAGGGTGTAACATTTAATTGGTACGCTCATTTGCTCGGTCGTGATTAGTTTTATATCATATACTTGGCAAGGATACACATCTCCACCACTAGAGCTAAGGAGAAACAAGTCAAAAGGTAAATTAGATTTTTATTATAAGGCTAAAGGTTGATCATTCTACAATCTTTCACCAATAGTACCACACCAACAAGACAGCTAAAGCACACATACACAGCCGTAACGACAGAATAGACATGTGTGTTCGATCACATCCTCATTCGAGTTTAACCAAGGGTTAGGATGAAGAATGATATAAGGTAGGGATCTTCTAACTTTCACCAAAAGTAATAAACCAACAAGGTGGCTGAATCACGCATACATGGCCGTAACGACGGAATAGACATGCATGACTCGATCTCAACCTCGTTCGAGTAAAACCTAAGGTTAATTGCTAGGAAAGGGAAGCAAATTGTTGTTAAATAAAATTCACAAAACAAATAGATTAAGCTTGAACAAATAAGGTAGTTGCTAGTAACTTTTCCTGACCGTTCCATGATAAAGACTCGAAATATATACAAACGCCTCGATCATAGAAATGACAAAGACAACCTAAGTTGGCGTTCCCATAACGGTCAACTTCCCCAATCATCCCAAATTACATACTTTTAAAAAAGTGGTGATATCGGCCACTTTATACAAAACTATACATCGTTGATTTTTATCCACATATCAACGAATAATCGATCCTTCCAAGTATTTCATCGGTTTAAGTTTAGCGAACCGACTATCAATCATCCTTCTCTTTTTTGATGCATTTTATATTTTTCCATTTTTTTAATAACAAAGCTCGGTGCAATTTTACCGTCTTCACAATCATAATTAATCCGGATAATTTTCCTTTTAACACTTCATCTTCAGACATAATACATAATCGCGAAAGTAGCAAAATACATAAGCTACATATTTTCCCATTGCATTGTGCAAATTCCTGACCTAACCGGAGATAGAAAATTTCACTTTGACACAGGAAATATAAAACTTTACACAAAAGCAACTAGTAACTTTGATAAAGTAGGCTTAATCTACAGGGTAGGCTAAGGTGTAAAGGTGTAACGAAATAGACATACGGTGTGAAAAAGACAGGAATGGCTCAACAAGTTTTTCTAGGGGATCTTACTCTTTATAGTGAGAGTAAGCAAAGGGTTACACATGGTTTAACCAACCAGTGTAGTTAGTTAATTTTACAATATATTAGTTTTTTGGTGTATTCCTAGAAATTTACCAATTAAAAATGTTTATCCATCTAAGTCCATAGTACTCATCATTGTGGTCTCGAGTGATATACCAAGCCAAGTTCTACAGTCCACTACATCACCGGCACACTCATAATTTTTATTGAATTTTTAGTAAATGTTTGAAAACGGAATAGGCTTAATTCTCACAATTTGGCATTAAGAATTATAGTGCGCGAGGTCATGTAACTAGTAATTTTTTCAAAAGTTATGCTAGAAAAAAATTAAATTTGGCATAATTTAAGCATATAGCATATTGTTTTTAAAAAAAAAGACATGTAGGCGCTCTAATTCTCCATCCCCCACTTAAATTATACAACGTTCTTGTTGTATGGATAAAATAGTTTAAAGAAAATAGGAAATAGAATTAGAACGAGGAACTCCCCTGATATGTTGCTCGGGATGATTTTCCATTGGAGTTCTTGAGCAAAAGTGTGTTGACAAGGCTTCAGAATGCTCGTACGAGTTCAACACACGTCTTTTTCATAGTATACCATATCGTCGATTTCCTTACAGCAAGGTCCTGCATAAAAGTTTAGAAGACAAAAGTGCAATTCCTATCTCGGTACAGGAAAATAAGTAAACACACGTACTGTACAGGGATCAATACGCTGTATCCCAAACCCAAGGATACGCCGTATGGTTCCTGTAAAAATAATTTAAAATTTTCAAAGTACTGGAAATTAAATTACAGACTGATCACGTCCAGACAGGTCCATACGCCGTATCCATAGGGGTTCGATACGCCGTATGGAGTGTCTGGGAAGACAGACTCCTTTAAACAATTTAAAAATGCGACAAATAATTTAAAATGACCGGGTTGTCTCTCGGTAAGCACTTTTGTTTCAGCCAGTCATTAAGTTCGACTTGTTTACTTTTTGCATTCATTCGTCCAGACGGCTCGCACTTGTCCCCGTGAGCGAATTTCTTCATTTCATTTTGGATGATATCGTATATTTCATGAAAAATGGCATTGCCGAAGCAACGATCTTTGTTAATCTTCATCGTCCCCCCCCCCCCCCCCCCCCCCCCAATGTGATTAAAAACATGATAAGAATAGAAAATTTATCCCAACGGGAAAACAGTTTAATCTATTAGAGTTCCGGCTGGACTCTTCCCTTCATGATCGTCATCGTCCTTAATTATGGAATAATAAAAGCTTTTGGTTATTAAATTAATGGACAAGGAAGGGAGGTAGTTAGTATTAACATTATTATACCCAATCGTGCAAGAAAAATGTATTTTATACAACATTCAGAACTGGTTTTAACATTATCATGGGTTTATGACAAAGTTAGCTTATAATTTAACATCTTGATTTCGTCTTAGGTATAGATGTGGTGTCGCAAATCATTTAATTTAATGTTTAGTTACCATATAGTGGGTGAATGGAATCGTTATCCTCTCTTATAAGCTTTGTTTTTTTAAAGTCAGATCTTTTAACATAAAGAGCCCTCCTGATTTTGCTAGTGTGAGGCTTTAATACTTTTGAAAAACAGTTTTTCTTCTGCCGACCTTTAGGTAATTTTTCTTTTGGTAAAACATCAATCTTGGACAATGGGCAAGTATGAAAAAAATGGTTCGAAACGAAGGATCAAAGGGACATCGTCATCCTCGGGTATGTCCAAGATGATAAAGTCTATGGGAAAAATAAATTTGCCAATCCTTACTAGCATGTTTTCAGCAATACCCCTTAGCTGTTTTATTGTTCTGTCAGCCAATGGTCAACCTAGTGTGAGATAAAATTCCTAAAACAAGGTTGGTGTAGGTAGAAAATGGCATAACACTCACACTTGCCCCGAGGTCAACAATGGCTTTATCAAAACAAACATTATGAATAAAACAAGGTAAAGTAAAGCTCTCTGGGTCTTTTTCTTTCTGAGGCAAGGTGTGATCATAAGCTTCCAGAATCTTCACATCTTATGCCTTTCTCCAATCATTTGGGAACTGTTTCAGAAAATATGATTTTGTGTTGTGAGCCCGATACGGCGTATAAACTACATCTCATACGGCGTATCTCAGATGAATCAGCTTTAGCGGTTAAGATCGATTTTACATGGTCCCTTGGGTTTGGTTCTGTTGAGCCGGGCAGACCTTTGATTCCTCTTTCTTGTAAGACTTTGCTCATTTGACCAATTTGAATTTCCAAGGTCTTAATTGATGCTCCTTGATTTCTTATAGCTGCATCGGTAGAAGCTCGAATCTCCTTAATTATGTTTGAGTTCTCTTCGTGTCTCTTTGCTGACTTAGCCATGAATTTGGTCAGCGGTTCCTTTAATGTTTGTCTTCGATCAGGGTATGAAGAATTTCTGTTGTTGCGTTGGTATAATCCTGGCCCTGCTGCTCTATACTGTCCTCCAGGTTGATAGGGTGCTCTAAACTGTGAGTAATAAGCCTCTTCAAGAGTATTCCCTTCTTCCTTGAGTGGACAGTCCTTTGTGTAGTGTGGTCCTTTGCACAGTTTGCATCCGACCTGAGCAATGTATATTTTCTCGTTGACTTTCTTAATTTCTCTCTCTCGAGATTGTTGAGTTGGGCTTGTATAGCAGCTAGTCCGTCAGAAGTTTAAGTACTTTTGGCTTTTGAGGATGTTCCGTTATGCCATTTCTGAGAGTATTCGGCCATTTCTTGGATGGCTATTTTTTCATCAACAACAGTTTTAGTAGGCATGACACCTTTAGAGTCAAGGATCTGTCTAGTAGGAACATCGAGTCCATTATAAAACAAGATTACTTCCTGCATATCAGTCAAATAGTGTTTGGGACATTGCTCGGAAGAGGCTTTCGTCTAGTTCTTGTTGAAAGTTGTTAATCTCCTCCATTTTCTTTGCAGTGCGAGCAGGTAGGTAGCACTTGTTTAGAAACTTTGTTTTTAAGGTTTCTCAGTTTGTAATCGAACCTAAAGGTTCGTTCCCGAGCCAACAACTTGCGGCTCCAGTTAAGGACATGGGAAAAACTCGAAGCATTACTTGATCTTGAGTCACCTCTGGAATATGAAATAAGTCAACGATCTCAAGGACTTTTTTGATGTGTTCATTTGCGTCTTCATGTTCTGAACCGCTGAAAGTATTTTCGCAAAGTTCCTTGAGATATTTCCCTTTTAATTCAAAGTGAGTTTTGTCATTAATCTTGGGCCTAACAACTCCTGACCCATAGTTTCCACGGGTCTTGCTCATGTATTGCTCCATTGTTTTTGTCATAATTTTTGTAGTTTCTTCCTCTGAATGTTATTCGATGTCAGAGAATAAATCGAGCTATGGTGAACTCGATTCCACAAGACCAGGTGTCTCAAAAAGCCTTCTTTTTTAGCGAAATACTATTTCTGGGTTTTCAAAAGGTGTAAGTAGTTCCTTAGTAGAACTCCTTGTCATGCATTACCTGAAACAGAGGATAATAAATCAGTAGGATAGGCTTTTTGAAAAGAATACAAAAAATTAAACACGAAAATCAAATATAGTTATGCTACTGTATCAGATGATCAATACGTCGTATTCAATTAATTTGAATATGCCGTATAGATCTGGTGAAGGTCAGTACACCATATTGACTTTACAGAATACGTTGTATTGTTTGGAAGAACAGATACGTTGTTTAGACTGTAGAGATCAATACGTTGTTCTGAGTGGAAGGGTCGATACGTCATATCCAACTAGTGGATACGTCGTATCCAACTGGGGGATACGGCGTATCACTTGATCTATTAGAACAGGATACTTATAAAACAATTAAATAATGCGGGAATTTAAACACACAATTAAATTATAAACAGAATTAAATTACACTAATTAGATTAATCTAAGCTAATGGTTAGAAATACTAATAAATTTAAAGGTTAAACTTTTTCACTTCCCGGCAACGGCGCCAAAAACTTGATGTGCTGTCGTGTAGGGTCAATTTATTGATAGTCAAGTTTTAAATTTTTATTTAGCCGACTTATCCTAAAACAACACTTTAACGGGCAGTGTACTCGATCGGGTGGAGTTTCGTGGTAAGTAGGGTGTCAAACACTAAAAGCGAGGTTGTTAACCTTATAATATATAAGTATTTTAATTACTCTACTTAAGTTAATTATAATTACTTGTTAAACCTATGCTATATACGTTTTCTAATAGGATTGGGGGGTTTTTAGACTGAGAGACTGGCACAGGTTTTATGGTGACAATAATCAATTCTAAACACAATAAACATGCAAGAAAACAATCAGAAGATAAAAGAGCGGTACAAGCCAAATAATAGAAAACTATATTAGCCATATTAAATCTAATTAATTGTTGTTTTGTTTATTTAGTGCAATGATTTCTTATCTCGAAGCGGCATATCATTCTTAAGACTTAGGCAGGATATCATCCTAAGACCTAGACACATTGAATCCTGTCATAATTAACGCATCCGCATAAAGCATCCTTTTAGTTTAATTATAATATATCTAGGGATTATAACAATGGTGATATTGATAAACCCTAGCCCATTGGGACTTTACCCGCTTACTGTTTGATGGTATTTTATATACTGGTAGTGCACTATTTAAATCTTTATCAGTTAATCAAGAACATAATTGTTGAAACATTACGGGTCACCTGCCGGTCCAACTAAGCTCATAATTTAAAGACAAAGATAAAACATTATTTGTGATCCTATTGGTCCAGTAATATAAAATACGATATAGAGAGCTATCCCAGTATCTAGTTCACTTGTTAGGCGTAACTAGACACAGTTGAATGATAGGTCGCATATTCAAACACGTAGACAAGTATCATGTGATAAACATAATTAAACTTTCAACGATAAATTAAGAAATCGATTTTAAAACAAACCAAATATTAAACCTTCATTAAGATGGCTAATACCCTAGGGTATTAGCCCATAACCACTGTAATTATACAAGCGTGATCAAATAACCAAGGTAAACTAAACGTTTTACCAAACGATACCAAAAGTTAAATGATTACAAGAGTATAGGAATTACACGGTGTCTTCATTGGAATCATGATCGATGCTTGACCTTTGGTTGCTCTTCTTTTCTTTAGAAAATCATCTTTTATGTGTATGGTATAGAGAATATGATTTTGCACACTGAAAACTCGTTTTTGAGTCTTTAATTTATAGTGTCTGAAAAAGACTAGATACGCCGTATTGAGCTAGGTCAATACGGTGTAAAGGGGTGTTTTCCTTAGAGTGGGCGCTAAGTTTATAATCAATCAGATATAACTTCCCAAAATATATTTATTCACCAAATCTCTGAGTAGTTATCCAACTGGATACGGCGTATAAGGAAACATAGATATGCCGTATTGGGAAGTGAGATTACGCATTTTCTTGTGAAGTTCTGGCGCTGATACGCCATATCTCCTTTTATGGATACGGCGTATTGAGCAAAATTAAGCAATATTTAAATATTATCGTTTAAGCTCCAAAAAGTGCGCCTTTTAGCATGTCTTTACAAACCACTTCGTAATTACTGAAATTTTCAACTTTAAGCAATTAAGTAACGATTCTTGCAATAATTATATAAAAGTGGATAATTTATTTAGGATAAATGATGGTATAAATGTAACGTTATTTGATGTCATCAAATATCCCCCCACTTGAATCCTACTTGTCCTCAAGTAGACTCTAGAAATTTATTGAAAATGTATCCTAACCGGAGTTAAGGATTTTTCCGTTAAGCATTTCTTTCATTTTAATCACCTGTACAAGACCAAGCACCTCACGAAATATGGGAAATGAAAATACTTAGATCACTCAACTAATCTAGGGTGTAACATTTAATTGGTACGCTCATTTTCTCGGTCGTGATTAGTTTCATATCATATGCTTGGCAAGGAAACACATCTCCACCACTATAGCTAAGGAGAAACAAGTCAAAAGGTAAATTGGATAATTAGGATTAAGGTTGATCATTTTAACAATCTTTCACCGAAAGTATCACACCAACAAGGAATGAATTACGACATACACGACCTAACGACGAGTAGACATGTATAAATTTCCTACATCCTCAATTCGAGTGTAACCAAGGGTTAGGATGAAGAACGATATAGGGTAGGGATCTTCTAACTTTATCCAAAAGTAATAAACCAATAAGGTGGCTGAATCACGCATACATGGCCCTAACGACGAAATAGACATGCATGACTCGATCTCAACCTCGTTCGAGTAAAACCTAAGGTTAGTTTCTAGGAAAGGGAAGTAAATTTTTGTTTAAATAAAATTCACAAAAACAAATAGATTAAGCTTGGACGAATAAGGTATATAGTTACTAGTAACTTTTCTCGATCGTTCCATGATAAAGACTCAAAATATATATAAACATCTCGATCATAGAAATGACAAAGACATCCTAAGTTGGCGTTCCCATAAAGGTCAACTTCCCAATCATCCCAAACATTACATACTTTTACAAAAGTGGTGATATTGGCCACATCTAACAAACGATAAACATCGTACCGATTTTTATCCACACATCAACAAATAATCGATCCTTCTAAGTATTTCACCGGTTTAAGTTTCAATGCACCAACTATCATTTATCCTTGATTGTTGTTTTTTACAAAGCTTTAAAATTTTAATTATAACAGAAATAGCCGATTTTGCGACTAAAAATACAACATTCGGGCAAGTATACCCTATTCGAGTGTAAAAACACAACATTCGGGCAAGTATACCCTATTCGAGTGTAATATAGTATTAGGTAAGTCCAGGTCGTTCCATGAGATTTGTAGCAATTCACAGATTGTTTATCAAGTAGCAAAGTTAAATGATTGTCACAAATCAAATAGCCTAAACGTGTGTATAAAGAAAACAAGAACAAGGCATGATCCACATAACACAATAGATAGAGATAGAGCAAGACTTTATATAAACAAAGCAAACAAGTCATATATGATGGGAAAATCAATAATAACAAGCAAATAAGCAATGATAAACATAGAATCCTTCGGCCTATATACTACATTATCACGAGTGCATTAAGAAATGGTTTTTATATCAATATGCATAAATAACGTTTAATTACCTTCCAAGCCCTGTGCAGTCCAACATAAAGAAGTCTTAAACATCATTCTACTTGGGTTGTTTATCAATTTACCATACAATTCTCATAAGTATGATATTGACACGCCGATAGAGCAAACGATCCAAAAATACATTCAGACAGATTACCCTTTTGGCCTATTTCAATTACAATCATATACCAAAAGATAAACAAGGATCCAAGTAAAGATAATATCAAATTCATAAACATGTATATTCATAAGTCATAGCAAAATCATCCAAATATCATATAATGTTTCACATATGAGAATAAAGTAACAATACCAATATTTCGACTAACATAACCACCAACCCAAAACTAGCAATTCCATGATCAACCAACAACCAAATGCTACTAAGATAATCGGAAATATGTCACCTAGCTTCTAGAAATTCAACAATGTGTCACCAAATAAAGTGTTTAGTAACAAGGTTTATGGTGATGATCTTAAGAGAATTTGGTGTGAATCCTCTAAGAATCAAAGTAATAAGTATTTAGATACTGGAATTGGATAATATGTAGGCTAGATATGGTGTTAGAACTCTAAGAATTCATGGCTATGGTGGTGGTTTGTGGTGGTAGCATGGTGGTGTAATGGTGGTAAGTGGCGGATTAAAGGGGTGTTTAGATCATTATATCCAAGGATCCTCACCACTCCTTCCTCCTCTCCAAAGGCTTTAGATATTGTGTGTGTAAGATGTATGAAGATTGTATGAGAGATATATGAAATGGAAGATCCAAGGAGGGTATTTATAGGCTATTCGGGGGCCAAAGTACGCCGCACTTACTTATTTGTGTGCCACACTTAGTGAGTTAATGCACTTAGCATTTAATTGGATTTAATTTTTTCCACCACCTCAAAAGTGCGCCGCACTTTGGGTAAAACCGCTGCACTTTGGGTGTTTAAAGGACTTTTCAGTTCTGGTAAAAAGTACGCCGCAATTTTTGCAAGTGCGACGTACTTTTGTTCTTTTTCATTGGTTGGCATTTTATATGATTGTAGATAACTGAATTCCGCTCGCGTGGCCGCTTGAACCAACTAAAACGGACTTCGTATGACTGAGTTATGACCAAAATAGTGAACATATGTCGGGAAGCATTCAACTTGAGTCTTTTCTTCGTTTAAGCTTCATTTCTTCGTGTTTTCTTCTGTTTTCTTCCACGACACATCCCAAGAACCTACAATAGAAAATATACTCTATTCTATACCAAAAGTTCTTATAATTAACCAATTTATATATATAAAATTATTGATAACGCATATAAAAACATGTATAATTTGAGCGTTATCAAATCCCCCCACACTTAAAACTTTGCTTGCCCTCAAGCAAATCTAAGAAAAGAAATTTAGAAACAAGGTCCTAGGTGACAAGATAAGGGAAAATTTTAAATTTTGATATTTTTTTGCTTTTTATTTTTTTTAAATTTTTTATAGGGTATGAAAAATGTGAAATATTTTTTGGTTTTTGTAACAAATAAGTGCAAAAGGCGCAAGCACCCCCCCCCCCCCCCTTAAGGGTTTGCTTTCCCTCAAGCAAAATAAGAAAAATAATAAGCTTTACATAACAAACATAGAATTATGAAAAATATTTTTAGATTTTTAATATGTGAAAACAGGGATGTTTGACAATACCCAATGATCTTCAAGCTATAATAACATGACTAAGCTCCTCACGAATAAGAAAAAGTATAATTCACTCAAACACTCATATGTGATGTAATAGAGGGTAAAAGGGAAATCACACTCAATTTGCCAGGCAGATTCCTTTCTTCAACCATAGGCTTGTACAAGAAACAAAACTGCACCGACAAGGCGTAAGCACCAAGTATAAATATCAAAAGAAGACTTTTATTTGGGTTGTAACATTAGGCTAAGGGTTAATAAGGGTGTGGATAAGGCATGGAAAGTATATACTAGAATTGGTTTTATAATATACATGTCGACAAGTCCAAGAAACCATGTATGCCTAGTAACGACAACTCCCGACAAACTCCGTGAGTTATCGAACATTCAACCTCTCTCGATCATAATCAAACCGGCACAAATGTAATATAGCAATATGTCACATGCAACTAACATCTCAACTATTATTCATACTTTTCTTTTTCGATATTTTTATTTCTTTATTTCTTTATTTCTTTTTTTTTCTTTTTTTTTCTTCATTTATATATTTTTTTCAATCAATCCTTCAGACAACTAACAATTCCCCCACACTTGAGATAAGAATACACCACAAAAAATACAAAACATGAAGCATGCCTTCTTCATCTTCATTGAAATGGAGCAACACTCATAGCAAAGCGCGAGCAAACCATAAGCAAAAATCAACCAATCATATCGATAAACTAGCAACCAACCATAGGGAATTTCGACAAGGGGTAAGGCTAGGCTAAAGGTTATTATTTTATTTTTTTAGTGGATGAGAAAAATGAAATAATAATTGGGCTCAGCCGGTTAAACCATGGGATAATCAAGCACAGAAAGATGCGGCTAGCATAATGTTTTATTTGGGTGGTTAGCTAATCAGTGTAATTAGCTAAAAGAATATGTTAAATGGAATGGCTATTTGGTTTAAATCTTATGTTGCCTCTTTATCACATAAAAATACCTATATCACGCGAACGTGATCTCACTGCGGTCTCGTAATGAATTCAAGCACAAGTTATAGAATCAGTAAATCACCAGCACACTCATAATCAAAGGAATAAAGCATAAAATACGTATGCTATATACAGGCTCAAAATCCTCATATATTTACTGGAATGGTTATAAATGTGCAAGCAATGTTATCAATCCCGAGTCTGATCTGCATTATCAATCGAGACACATCTCTGATTTCAAAACATTATTTATTTACTTTGTTTTTATTCTAATATATTAACCTAAGCGGCAAAAAATTTAAAAACAAGAATAGATTTTTAGATTACCGAGAGCGAACAAAAGTTAGAAATTAATAATGAGTCTAATTTTTTAATTTATTTTACCTCCACACTTAAGTTGAGCATTATGCGTAATTAGAAAATAACTTAAAAGTGGGACAAACAGGAAAAACAAATATAAGAGAAACGAGACTTCCCGGGGCTCATAAGTGCTCAGTTGAATTCTGAAAGATACGGCGCTAAACGAAACGTCAAGCATGTGTATTCTACCACATGTATAATAATCCAAATATATCGGCTCCCAAATGTAATAGTACCACTGATCCAAGCTCCACTTATTTATTTAATCTGCAAAATAAACACAACTATAAAAACCACAAAATACAAAAGCGCACTTTCATAGGCAACACAGTTGCATTTAGCGTATGCAACAAGCCTTTAAACCCCTCGGTGGCCCGAGTGGACGAGTTATAGTCTCGTGAGGGTTTACAGCGAACACACCCACAAAGTTTAAAACATTTTTTTTTCGTTTAAAACTTTTTATTTAGTAAAACAAGCACGCAAAAAATATTACGAAAGGAAAAATAGAATAGAAAGGAAAATATAATTAATAGTAGTATTCAAACATTAATAACACATACGAAAGAAAAAAACAAAGGCGAAAATAAAATATTTTTAGAGATTTTTTTTGATTTAAGGCAAACACATAAGGTTTGAAACCTTTAACAACATAATCACATACAAAAACAAATATTTTTGGGTTTTATGTTTTTTTTATATATTTTTAGCACACATTAATTATATAAGCTAAATAAAAAAAAATTATATGTATTTTTATTTTATATTTTTTATTACTTTTTTAGATATATTTTTTTTCATTAAATTTTTATTTATATACATTTACTAAAACAAACACACATAAAAATATAAATTTTTATTTTGATTTTTTTTGTTTTGGTTTAAAAACAAATACATATCAAGCACATACTTAATTATTTATGGTACAAAAACTTATAACTACAAAGAAAATATTAAAACAAATATTTTTGGGTCTTTTTTAACTTTTAGGCATAAATTAAACACAAATCGAATATACAATAATTATATAACATATAAAACAAATATTTAACAAAATTATTTTTTGGTAGACCAGAAATGCGTCGCACTTAAAAGAAAGTGCGGTGTACTTATAACCTAATTTTTTATGAATTTTCAAATATTCACAAAGTGTGCCGCACACAAACACTTGTGCGGCGGTTTTATTTTAATATAACATATATTTTCAGTTTTTTTTTTCATTTTATTAGTTAGCAACACATATATAAACACTAGACATAGACAAAAACAAAAACACTAAGTACTAAAGAAAGAAACTAAGAATTTTTTTTTTTTTTTTTAAGTTTAATTATGGCAATACTTATAATTACGCAAGTAAGCAAACATGCAAACATAAAATAAGACACATAACTCATAACACATAAACAGTCATACAAACACACAGATAAGAACAAAAAATAAAACTTCTTTTTAGATTTTTATAGTTTTTAATATTTTTACATAATAATGCGAACAAACACACATAAACAAGCAAACTAAGATGCATAAACAAATAAAAACATTTAACAAGTATTCATATAACATAAAAAGAAAATGCATATGATTTATTTTTATACAAAACTGACTCTTTTTGTTATTGCAGGTGCAAAGTGCGGCGCACAAAATTAATTGTGCGGCGTACTTACTGTAAAAATTTCTGAAAATTATATTTTTCATAGATGAAATGCAAGAAATATAAACAAACTAACAAAACACATGTTTATTATATCAACAGGAACATGTCAGAAAACAAAATAAGCAAAAACAATTTAGAAATAAAATCTTTTTGGTTTTTTTTTCTCGACTGACAAACTAAATATTAACAAAATTACAAGGCATATAATCAGATAAAATGGAATTTCAAATGATCACATACCTAAGACTAGAAATTTGGGGGTTTTGTTTGGGTTTTGGTTTTAAATCAGATTATGTTTGTGAAAATTTGCAGAAAGTGCGGCATACTTGGGTAAAGTACGGCTTACTTCCTGGGTTTTCAGAAAAACCGGCGGACAAATTGTATGTGCGGCGTACTTCCTGAAGAAAAGTGATTTTTTGGGTTCCGTTTGCCAGAAAACGGTACGACGAGTTTATAAAGTTGGATTTGTAAAACAATACGGTGATTTTGGTTTGAAACCGGCACACTTCGGGTATAAACCTGCAAAATAAGAAACGGGAATAGGGAAGTGAGGCGCACGAAACATGCACAAGACTAGCAAACAATCTGTAAACAACTAAACAAATCCCCGGCAGCGGCGCCAAAAACTTAATGTGTGTTTTTACAAGTTTTAAATTTATAATAACTAGAAATACCGATTTTGACTAAAAACACAATATTCGGGCAAGTATACCCTATTCGAGTGTAATATAGTATTAGGAAAGTCCATGTCGTTCCACGGGATTTGTAGCAATTCACAAATTATTTATCAAGTAACAAAGCTAAATGATTGTTACGGATCAAATAGCCTAAACGTGTGAATAAAGCAAACAAGAACAAGGCATGATCCACATAACACAATAGATAGAGATAGAGCAAGACTTTATATAAACAAAGCATACAAGTCATATATGACGGGTAATCATAATAACAAGCATATCTACCAATGATAATATAGAATCCTTTCGGCCTATATACTACATTATCACGAGTGCATTAAGAATGGTTTATATGAAATATGCATAAATATGAATTCCTCCTAACCCGGTCGGTCAACATAAGGAGGGGTCTTAAACATCATTCTACTTAGGTTATTTATCAATTTATCACACAATTCTCACAAGTATGATATTGACACGCCATAGACAAACGGTTCAAAATACATCAAGACAATTAACCCTTTCGGCCTATTTCAATTGCAATGATATACCAAAAGATAAACAAGGATCCAAGTAAAGATAACATCGAATTCATAAACATGTATATTCATAAGTCATAGCAAAATCATCCAAATATCATATAATGTTTCACATATGAGAACAAAGTATCAATACCAATATTTTGACTAACATAACCACCAACCCAAAACTAACAATTCAATGATAAACCAACAACCAAATGCTACTGAGATAACCAGAAATATGTCACCTAACTTCTGGAAATTCAACAACGTGTCACCAAATGGGGTGTTTGGTAACAAGGCTTATGGTGATGATCTTAAGAGAATTTTTGGTGTGAATCCTCTAAGAATCAAAGTAAGAAGTGTTTAGATTTTGGAATTAGATGATATGTAGGGCTAGATATGGTGTGTAGAACTCTGGGCATTCATGAGCTATGGTGGTGTGATTGTGGTGGTAGCATGAGGTGTAATGGTGTTAAGTGCTGATTATAAGGGGTTTGATCCCACGCCTTGATCGATTCTTTATGATATAAAGATTTTGTTACCTTGGAAGAATCCAAAATAACAAAGATTGAGACTTTGTATGTATACCAAAGTGTATGCAGAATCTACACTTTGATACTTTAGAGAAATTTATGAATGAAACAGTAATGACTAAAAAACACAATGAACACAAAACTCACTGCTTTAATATTATAAATAATACGAGTACTCTTTAAGTACTGGGGTTACACAACCTTGAAGCTATTACTAATTTTCTCTAAATATATCTCTAAAAAGTTCTAAGTTACTCTACACTTGGGATCTCCTTTTATAGAAATACAAGGAGCCCTTTACAAAGATATCAACCTATCATTTAGGTTCAGTTTTACAAGTCAAATATTAAATAGATCTGGAAATACTCTCCATGCATTCTTATCTTTAGTCCATCAGCTTTGACCATTTAGCAGTACTAACTTCTATGTCTAGCAGTATTAAGTAACCTTGGCAGTACTAACTTTGTACTGGCAGTACTAACTCATTTAGTACTGTTGGCAGTATTAAGTCGTATGAAGATTTATTCCTAACAATCCTCCCCTAAACTTGTGATTGTCCTTTAAATCATCAAGTTTCTTCTGAATAAAATCTTCTAGTCTTCTTCCTCTGCTGATGATTCTTTCAAACAATTTTGTCACTTCTGAACTTGAGATCTTATAAATTTGAGAAGCTCAATCGCCTGTGTACTCTCATGATCAACCTCTAATCTCTTCTTCAACATCTTGGAGATCATATCTTGGCTTAAAGGATATTTCTTCTCTGTCAGCATGTGTATGGCCATCCCATTCTTCATCAATAACATATGAATACCACAAAAATCATACAAACTCCTGCTTAGCAGATTGTATTGATGCTGATTCTTCCATAGCTCATCATCTTCATTTGGCTCAAACATAGTGTGCAAATCTCCCCAAAGCATGAGATCATACCCTTCTGGTCTTGAAGCCCTAATATCATTCCTTAACAAGTCTTAGAATTCTCCACATCAATGTCTATCAAAATCTCCTTAGCATCTCAGATGAAGAGTCTTATAATCTTTGAACTTCCACTCCCCTAATATTTGATATACATGAAAGTCTCATCAAAAGCATAAGACTTCCAATCCATAATAGTTGGAAACTTTATAGATATGGATTCAAACTTTAATAGGAACCTCTCTCTTGATACTATGTCCAAAATTCTTTGAGTTCATCCTTTCTACTGCATCTTCCACCATCTTTTGTCTTTCTTGTGCTCTTTCTAGGATGGACTTCTTTCTCTTTGTTCCGGTTCTTTAACAACTTCTTCTTGTTTCCTCTTGTGTATCCAACTTTTCTTCCACAATCTTTTCAGGAGACCTTTCTTTTTCAGGAGACTTTTGCTTTTTACTTCCTTTCTCTGTATCCATAGGCACAAAATTTTGATTAAAATCCCAAATCTTTTCAAAGATTGGCCTTATGTCATTGTAAGACATTCCCTTGAACTGACTGATCTTGAAGTTCCTTTGGTTCTTCAAATATTTGATCATATTCCTTCTAGCTTGAGCAATAGACTTTGCTTCATTTTGTTTTTAGAAATGATATCTAATGAGCAAAGGATCATTCCCAAAAGTCAATCTTCTTTGTAGTCATTAGCTTCATCCAAGCCTCTTTTCCTTTCTTCTTCAGTGGCCACGGCCTAGCAATTTCTTCATCTCTAGCAATTTGAGCTCTTTGTTCCTCATTCATTTGCTCTTCAAGTCTGATTGCTTCAGCATAACTTAATCTTTCTTGTTCAAGTTCCTTCTTTGATTTCTTCTTAGGCTCTTCTTCTATCAAAATAGATTTTCCCTTATCCTGTCTTGATCTTTTCTCAGCACTTCTTCTTAAATATGTAACAGTTCCTCCAGCAGTACTAAGGTGAACCTCAAGCAGTTACTAACTGTGTGGAACTTCTTTACTACAGTACCTTCTTTTACTAAGCGCAGCATACTAACTTCGATCACTTGCTCTTCACTACTGCCCTCTTGATCTTGAATGACTTCAGTTGGAGTCACTTCTTGAATGAATAGTTCAGTTTCAGTACTAGCTTTTTCTTGAACCTCTTCATGAAATAACTTCCTCCCCTGTTTGGAAGAATCCATCTCAAAAGGCCTTCTCATCTGAATAACAACCCTGGTTTGTATTCACAATTATGCTTCTCCCAATCTTTATCTGAGACATCTAGCTTCTTTGACCCTTAAAATAAGCTTGGTATTAAGCAAAACTGTAGGTATTTCTTGTCTTCAACAAGTCCAGCTCTAAAACTCCAATCCTAGTCAGAAAGAGTGTTAACTAAATCATCAAATTCGTATGAAAGTTCAAACTACCCTCCTGACTTCATATGAGTGTACAGCATGGAGAGGTGAGTCATGGGGTGTAGGAAGTTGGGTATCTGTACCAGGTGTGTTGGTGAAAGTTGTGTAGGTGAGGGTTGAGTAGGTGTGGGTTAAGTAGGTGATGGTTGTGAAGGAGATGGTGCAGGTGAAGGTGAAGGTGTAGGTGTAGGTGAAGATGAAGATGTGATTCTTGAAGGTGAAGGTGAGGGTTCAGTAGCATCTAACATAGTAGGAAATAAAGCAACCTCTTGACCTGAAAATCCCTTGGTAGATCTCTTCATATTGCTAAACACCTTCATTGTTAGAGATGGAATAGAATAAAGTCTTGTATGTTGTTGAAGCTTGTGCTCTGCATGTCTAGGCATAGTGGATAAACCTAGGGTATACATCCAAAAACATTATGGGGACTAGAGTATGTTAGACACCATGTGGTCACAGATCAACCCTAGAAAAAATTAAACTTTCTATTTGTAGCTAAACAAATGACAGCAGCTGCGATATTACTACTAAACTGCTCCCAAGCAGTCTTCTTTGGGGTTAAATAGTGAAGAATACTATGAATAAGAAACCTCCATTAAGGTGAAAATGCACCTTTTTGAAAGGTTAACTTATCTGAGTCAGTAACATAGCCCATAACCGCCAATTGAGCAAAGATCTCTATAGTTGGAAGAGAGGTAATGCCATCTTGATCACCCAACTTGAGATGTCGCCGTAGAGAACCTTCAGTGATTGAAAGTGAGTGTTTATCAATAGTAGCATGAATCTTATTCTCCATTATCATCAGTAGTAGCTTCATCAGACCTCCAAAATTGTTTGATAAAAGAAATATAAACATCTGGCTTCTTTGTGAGGGCATAACAAATGTGACTTCGATTTCGAAAATCGATGACTTGATGAAACCCTGCACTTCCTGTAGATTTCTCTAAAAACGCTACCATGTTGTGCTTGTAAAAAAAATCTAAATTTACCATGAATAGAAGTGTGAGTAATCGTGTGGGATATGATCGTGGATGAATATATGAAGGCTGGAGAAAGTTAATTATGATTTAAATAGAGAAACGTAGAGATATGGTTTGACCGACTTAAAGAAATTGAGTTTATCATGATTAAATTAAACATATATATAGAAAGATCACAAAAGTCCAATTAGTCAAACTCTATATCATAGGAATTTGGCGAAAATTTCTCAACGGCTCTATTAATTAATGAAAAATCTGTTAGGCCCAAACAGTACTAACGGTCATCCAGCAGTACCAAATTTGGTCTAGCAGTACTAAATTAAGCCTAGCAGTATTAACTTCTCTAACATAAGCAGTACAAACTCCAAAGTTTTATTCAAAATAACTGCACACAATCTCTCTTTCTGTTTTTAAGCTCACATTTTATCTCTCAATTATTTTAACTCACTTTGCACTATGACTGTTTTTCACACATCTCTCTTTCTGTTTTTAAGCTCACCAATTCTCTTTATTCTTTTGACTCACAAATTCATACAAAGTATAGTTTTTGGAAAACTACCAGCCATTAACGGATTTGAGTAGTCTTTACCAATAGCCGTTTGCTTTGGACTAGCCAATGCTTCATTGTAAAAACATGGTGCATTGATGACCATATAGTTTTGAGTAAACTATCAACTATCAACGGATTTGAGAAGTCTTTACCAGTAGCCGTTTGCTCTGGACTAGTCAATTCTTGATGTCTATAAGACATGGTGAACTGATGACCATTTGTTGTGTGGTGTTAAAACCAACACTTTTAGGAACAAACAACATTCCTCCCCTCAAATAATGCATCATTGAGTAACCAATTTCACACTTCATTGCTTATCCTGAAAGAGTTAGCTCAAAACCAAGAAAAACATAATCTAACCATTTTTCTTGTTTAGCAGTATTAAATGGTACTAACAGGATTAACAATGAGACATAGAAATAACTAGCAGTACTAACTATAAGTAACAGTTTTGACAAACAGTTTTAAATATAACTAGCAGTACTAATTATAACTAGCAGTATTAATTTACAAAGACTTAACAGTACTAACATTTAACAAACTTTACAAAAACAAACAAGAGATATGGGCATTAGGGATTTAGCATTCCAATACTTGAGACCAAGTACTGAAATCTACCAGCATCAAAACCTTTTGTAAGAAGATCTGCTACATTATGTTCAGTGTCAATCTTAACCATTTGAATCAACTTTTTAGCATTGCAGTCTCTTATAAAATGATGCCTAATCTCTATATGTTTTGTTTTAGAATGTTGAACAGGATTTTCTATTATGCAGATAGTACTATTATTGTCAATATAAATAATAGTATTCATAAAATTGTACCCATAGTCCAGTAGTTGGTTTTGGATCCTGTTAGATATTAGAAAAAGACTCGGTCACCCCATGTATTTTACTGTTTAATATAGCTCGTAGTTTAATAGGTAAACGTATGACTTTCGGTATTGAACCGGGTACTAATACCCGGTGTATTGTAA
>BQNB010051999.1:0-40699 GCA_026074375.1 Tanacetum coccineum
AAGGAATATACATTTCCATATGACGAGAAGAGATCTTTTTCAACATTGTAAGATTTGACCAGTCCATCATAGAGTTCTCTGTGTTCTGGAGCTTCCTGATACGATTTACTTTTCTCTATCTTATCAAGAAGCAATTCAAACTTTGTAAGTGACGCGGCTGCCTCATATGTAGGCTTAGGTTAAGAAGAAGATTTATCCAAAATGACATTCTCAAGTGATTCATTGGTAGTGCTTTGGATCACAGGAATGGCGAAGTCTGACACTTCCTTAGGTAGGATCTGAGGCAGTTGACTTTTGACTTCATCCTTTATGATGTCTTTTACTAATTTCTCAACAACATCTATATATAGTTTCCTCTCTTCTTGAGCTTTCTTTCTAAATTCCTTAGTGTATGACTAGAGAGCAGTTCTAGCAGCATATCTAATTCTTGTACTCAAAAGGACATCTACTATTGTTGGAATTTGATATTTAAGAGATTCAAGGAGTTGTGCAGAAAGGTCAGCTTGTTTAAATTAAGACATCTCCTTTTCTAATGTAGAAACTATTTGATCGAATCCAAACAGGGAAGAAAAATTAGGAAGTGTAGGAATTGAGGTTGTAGTTGGAACGGTTGTTGGTGTAGAAGTTGGTGTCATCGGTTGTGGAAGAGGAGTGATCATTGATATAGTTGGATGAATGATTGTAGTATGTGCAGTAGAAGTTTCTAAGATAGCCGTCTTAGGCACAGTGAAAAGAGATGGTGCTTGAGTGCTTGATTCTTCCTAACGACTTTTGACATTCATCATAGAAGCAACTTCATCGACCACTGGTGAAACGTTATCCAAAATGAGAAATTTACTAGCCATGTCGGAAGAAATAGAAGAGCTTTGTTTTGAACTTTCAGTTTTCTGTGAAGAAGTGAGTGTAACATATGCATCTTCTACGACTTGCTCATATAACTTTTCTTGAGAAACATTCTGATCGATATTAGTCATCTCTTCATCACCTTTCCTTTCTTTTCATGCTCTACACCTAACGATCTTACGTCCACATCCTTATACAGATCATCATCCTCTTCTTCAAACACATTTTCATTATCATCATTAGATTCATACTCTTCATCATGTTCTTCTTTGTCATAATCTTTTAGAGTAAAAGAAGGATTCTCATCATCATCATCTGAATTAGTCCTTTTACTATCATGTGCATCATTACCATCATCATCTTCATTTTCACTATCATCATCATTAGCATTATCATCATCATTGTCATTATCATTGATATCATTACTTTCATCTGCTCTATCTCCCCACGACTCGTTATCACTATCAGAAGAGTTTGCTTTTAACACATCGAGAACCCCTGGTTTCACACCAGTTCTTTTACTTGTGTCAGAAGGTTTAGCTTTTGACTCTTCAGGAACCTTTGATTCAAAATTAGCCCCTCACTTGAGCCACTAGCTTGAAGCTTGTGAGTGTCTTGCCTGCTTTTTCTAATAGCTTTCTTTAGCTGAGCATCTTCAAGTAGTGCTGCATTTAAAAGTAACTCAATGCCTTTACCTCTATCAGCTTTAGCTGGTGCTTTCTTCTTCGATACAGACACACCATAAGTATCTTTGATGACAACACCTGCTGTTGGCGCATTAGTAGACTTCTTGGCAGGTCTCTTAACTCTTTTAGCCTTCTTGACAGGTTCTGCTTCCAAGACAAGAGACAATATTCTAGAGGGTGAAGCAACTTTCTTATACTTCCTTGCTTTCTTGGGAGTAGCTTTTCTAGTAGCAAAGTCGTAGTATGTCTTGTAAGCTTTAGAATCTTTGATGGCTTTATTGATCATATGATTAGGAATCAGGGCTCCATACTGCTAATAATCTTGTGTCTTGGAGACAAACTTCAATGTACCGAGTAGTGAGTCATCATGAATAGTGTGAAGATTAATCTTGTTCCTCATAGAGATAGTCTTGTCCTTAGAGATGAAGTGACTTATGATGACTTTGGTGAATCATGGGTAGGGCATGTGATCTTTCCTTGCTGAACTTATTTCTCTGTTGTCAACTTGATTAACCTAAAAATGTGTTATCAAGTTAAAACATTTAGATAAAAAAATCAATTTTATAAAACATGTATAAATCATCGCCTAGACCATGTATAATTCGTCGTCCTTAAATTATATGTAAAAATCGCCGTCTAGCACTGAGTGTATAAATCGCCATCTATAACATTGGTATAAATCGCCGTCTAAGATCTAGTGTATAAATCTCCATCTAATCGTTATGTATAAATCACCGTCCATAGATTATGTATAAATCGCCGTCTAGAGGTTGTGTATAAATCGCCGTCTAGATGCATGTATAAATCGCCGTCTAGAGCCATGTATAAATTGCCGTCTATAGACATTGATGTATAAACAGCCGTTTATAAATTTTGATTTATAAAAAACCTATTTTTATGGAACTTATACAATGCAAACACTTTAACAATGCAGATATAAGTATGTCCTAGCAATTATAACACGAATCATCTATAATATTTTCATTTATAGCAAAGAACGAGTAAAGTATCACTCATTGGAATCAAACACACAAACTTTACACATAAGACATGGAATTTCTCATACAAATGCATTCAATGAAGGTTATAATCACATAATAAACACAAACCCATGACAAATTCTAAGTAATTCCCAATACACCTAATTTTTGAAACAAAGTATCAAGCAAATCCTATTTGTTTGTTATCCCTAAATAACAAACTGCTATAGACAAGTAATCTACACCCCTTAAGCATCAAACCCCTCTATCAATTTTGGATTTGGACAACTTTTGATTTTCATGAACCCTAAACCAATTTCTATGGAAATCAGGCTAACCAACGAATTAAAACCAAATTCCTTTTACAGATAGGATGTTTAGATGTAGAGGAATACTTTTGAAGTGTACCTTATAGCTTGAAATGGTCTGAATTTTGAGTTCTTAAGTATGACGATTTTAAGGTGAGGAGGGAAAAGAAATTTTTAAGTGTGTGTGCTAATAGTGCTGAGAGAGAGGGAAAGAGGGTGTTTGTGTTAAAACTTTGTGAGTTTGGCACAAATGCCCCCTAAACTATTAACACCTTTCTAATTTTCTTATTAAGACTACTAAGGCTTACTATAGGTTAACAATTCGTACAATTAGTCCCTAAAGTTTATACTACAATGCATAGCAACTTAATTTTGCTATTCACCCCCTAAAGGGATAAACATATAACATTTAAGGTACAAATAAGCTAAACTTAATTAACTCCCCTTTAATTGTTAACCCATTATTATTTAAAACCTTTTTCCATTATGACAAACTGATTTTATGAAGAAGAAATTATTTGACATTTTCTCCCCCTCAAATAATGACCCGTTTTCTATTTAAAAAGCTGTAGTTGTTGTTTGAGTGGTCAAATGCCTTGAAAACTAATTTTCTGATGAATTACTGAGATGATTATTTTATTTTTTGAAAAATCTACACCATGATAAATAAGATTTCTTTTATTTTGACACATAAGCGCACTGACACATACACTTATGGATAAAGAAAGCCCGGGTTGTGTTGCAAAGTAAACACAAGCCTTTGCATGGTCATAAAGTAGACCATGCCCCCGTTGAGAGGTCAAGTTTTCTTTTTGAAATACTTGCCTTTAAGATGATGACCGGGTTGCTATCTGAAATAATAGCAAGCCATTTTTGACATGTTTTTTAAAGCTTTTGAACTTCTGCTCGAACTTCATTTACAGTCTCGTATCATTATTAAATGACATTTCTAATGCCGTAAATGTTATCGATTTTCAGAAGACATGCCAGAGATACATATTTTTGTATTTTTCTGATTTTTTAAAATTTTTTATTTTATTTTTGAAAATTTTTATAAAAGAAAAATATTTTTGTGTTTTTATGGTTTCTTATGTACATATGATACAGGATATACCACGAGTAACCACCTTTACTTGTCCTCTTCCTTTGTCAGTCATTTTAGCGTTTTCGAAAACATGATTCTCATTCCGAGCTTTTCGATCAAGAAATTAAATCTTTCTCTTAGCAAGGGTTTGGTAAAGATGTCAACTAGTTGATATTCTGTCCGAACAAAGTAGAGTTTCACTATTCCATTCTCTACCTACTCTTGAGTGTTGTACATCAATGTGCTTGGATCTTGAGTGTTGTACGTTGGTAAAGCATAGAGCAATCGCACTTTTGTTGTCATAGTACAGAGGAATCTTATTGAATTAAAAACCATAATCTGTTAGCTGTGAACGCATCCATAGGATTTGAGCACAACACCCAGATAAGGCGATATATTTCGCCTCTATACTCTATATCATATTGCTCTTTTGCTTCTTGGAAGACCAGCTAACAAGTTTATCACCTAAGAATTAAGCACTTCCTAATGTACTGCGTCTAGTGTCCTAACACCCTGCATGATCTACATCTGCATATACTATTAGAGACATACCATTATCCTTCGAGTACCAAAGACCCATATTAATGGTTCCCTTTAGGTATCGAAAGATCCGTTTAACCCCATTTAAGTGCTTTTCGGTAGGCTTTACTTGATATCGGGCACATAAGCAGACTACATAAATAAGATCGGGTCTACTGGATGTCAGATACATGAGGGATCAAATCATGCCATGGTAAATGTAGCATCAACTGGTTTCCCCTATAGATCTTCATCTAGTTTTCTCTTTTCTACTATAGGTGTGTCTACAGAATCACTAGACAGCAAACCATATTTTTTAATAATTGTAGAAGCATATTTTGATTCATTTAGGAAAATGCCTTTGGGACTTTGAGATATTTATAATCCTAAAAAGAATGACATGTGCCCCATCATCGACATCTTGAACTTAGTGGTCATCAGATTAGCAAACTCATTACACATAGAAGTATTAATGGATGCAAATATTATATCGTCAACATAAATTTATACCAAGAATAAGTCATTTCCTGATTTCCATGTGAAGAGTGTTGGATCCACTGCACCTTTAGAGAAATGTTGTGAAATGAATAAACTTGACAGTATGTCATACAATGCACGTGGTACTTGTTTGAGATCATAGAGAGCCTTTTTAAGCTTGTACACATGAGATGGGTTGTCCTGATCAACAAATCCTTCTGGTTGAGAAACGTAGACCTCTTTTTTACGCTCGCCATTTAAGAAAGCCGTTTTTACATCCATTTAGAAAATCGTTATATTCTTGTTGGTTTCATTTGCTACGAAGATACGGATGGCCTCTATTCTTGCAACCGATGCAAATGATTCCTCGAAATCGATTCCCTCCTCTTGCCTGAATCCCTGAGCCACTAGTCTTGCCTTATTCTTTAGTACCCCGCCAAATTCGTTTATCTTGACCTTTTTAAATCTACTTTAGTTTGATCAACATGACTTTGTCTGGACACGGCACCAATTCCTAAACTTGTAGCCTTTCAAATTCATGAATTTCTTCTTGCATTGCATCGATCCATGACGGTTCAGTCATTGCTTGCTTAAAGTTCTTTGGTTCGACTGAAGTTAGGAAGGCATCAAAATAACACCACATGGCATTAGTTTGTAGTTTTTTTCTGGTGAAGACAGAACGAGAAGATCACCGATCACGTTTCCTGTAGGATGATCCTTAGTCCATCTACTAAGTGATTCGAATAGAGTGTGGATTGGTCTCACATTAGATGACGATCCTTTAGAAGTCGAGTCTTCATGAAGAGATTCGTTAAGTGGATCATCATGAAAATGTGGTGTTTTTGGTGATTCTTCAAAACCTTGAGAAATAATTAGAGAATGTTCTTGATCTTGTGTTGATGGGATACTTATTGATGGAGAATCTTGGTCAATTGACGTAGACACAGGTGAATTAGCTAAATCAACAGCTCTTGGTGTATCAGCGACTGGAACTGGAGAGACAACAATAGATGGAGGATTGAAGTATTCCTTGAACATAGGTTGGAACAAACGATCCCAATCATCTCTTAGTGGAGGAATACAAGGTTGTTGAGGAATAGGGGTTGGAACGAGTCCTGAACAGGATGTTGCATGAGTCATACATTGAAGTCAGGGTCTTGAACCGATTTGTTCGTAAGCCATTGCCGTCAGCTCATCAAAATCGACATGGATGGTTTCAATGATTTTTTAGGTACGTCGGTTGTAGATACGGTAAGCTTTCTTCTTGGGTGTATATCCAATGAAAATACCTTTATCAGCTTTAGCTTGAAGTTTGCCCAAATCCTCACTATCATTGTTTGGATAGCAAAGTGCACCAAAGACATAAAGGTAAGATAGATCGGATTTTCTATCATGTAAGAGCTCATAAGGAGTTTTACCATGGCGGCATCGTATAATGGATCGGTTTTGGGTGAAACATGCGGTAGCGACTGCCTCAGCCAATAGAAATAAAGGAGCTTTTTCATAGATTAACATAGTTTGAGCGGCTTCAATAAGAGTACGATTTCGCCTTTCAATGACACCATTTTGTTGTGGAGATCACGCAACCGATGTTTCATGAGAGATACCAACACTCTCATAATAGCTACGCAGAGTTTGGTTGACAAACTCAGTTCCATTATCTGTACGAATGTTCCTGACAAGCGTATTTAATCTAACTTGTTTCATCTTCAAAAACTTGATTATGAAATCAGAAGCTTCTATAACACCCCCATTTTTGACATATAGTAGCGGAAGCTAATCTAGGGTATTATTTCATAGTACAACAGTCATAATCATAAAAAATGACTCAAAAGAGACGTTTTTAAAAGATAAGTTATCATTCATTATTTCATCAGAGTTTTTACAAACAGAGGTCCCAAAATCTACATGAAAACATAAAGTTTGAATGATAACAGTTTAGCCATCTTCAAGTCCATGCCACTCCGTGCCATAAGATGCTCAATTACCTGAGATAAACATACTAAAAAGTCAACACAAAGGTTGAGTGAAATTCATAGGTTTATGTTAAACAGTTTGAATACAAGTTCAATAGTGGGTTACGTTGTTATACACCCATAAGTGTAATAATTGCAATGAGTATAATTATTATAGAAAACAGTATTATTGCCCTAAGCTCAGACACCGAGACCTTAAGATAATCAATAATTACAAGAAGTTGCCCCAACAGGTGACTTTGCCAAACACCCGCATAGTGATTTAAATGAAGTACGTTTGGTTACCAAAAATTATAGGTACACCAACGGGGAGGCTCAGTCCCAAATAGATCTATTAACAGCATTCGCGCTTACTCCGAAAAGTAATTAACGGTTCATGATAGTGGGGTCTTAATGGAAAAAGTAAGGACTTAGGCAATAATATATCAGGATATCATACAGTTAGAAAAATACTTGTATTCATGGTTTATAGCATGTATCCTCCTTACGGGTTTATGAAAACATTAGAAGATTTAAAATGCGAGGCTATGAACTCACCTTATAGGGGAAATCTAATTTATGGCAAAAGTATATCAAGTGAAAGTAATGGCTTCGTCACGCAACCTGGGGTAATATTTCAAGTCTTACTGTGATGGTTTATGTTTGAAAACTTCATAAAGTTTAACGTATTACTTTGATTTATTAATTTAAAGAAATATTGTATCATTGTTCGGGCTATCATAATCTAGAGGCCATGTAGTATCGTTTGAGGAGTCAGGGCACTTTAAATCGTAAACCCAACAAACTCGTCAAAAAAAATGTTGGGAATAAAATGCGCCAAGGTATTCCCACGGCTAGTTATGTTCATTCCCACTGCTAGAGTATTTTCCCACTGCTAGTGTTATGTATTCCCACTGCTAGAGAAAGGTTTCTATAACACCCTGTGTTTTCAAGTCATTGACGACGTCGATAAATCCACAATGTACCTTTTTTATTGTACGTGTTTACTTTAAATCATAAACGTTAAGTTAAATCGCGTACGTCAAATATTAGCGTTCAATGTAAACGGGCATCAAACAATTAAATGTTTACATCAAGCAAGGGTTAAGTAATTATTTTGAGAATAATTATTAACTTTGTTCATTTTATTTTTATCGAATACGTAAAGTGTATACGTTTCGCGATAAATTGCGTTTAGGCACTCCCGGAACCACCAAAACTTTTCTACGCTTCAACAAATACCCACATTTATACCCAATACATAAAAATTACTCAACAACATCACATATATCTTCAAGTCCAAAAAGTCATGCAAGCTTATTTTAGGGTTCCAAATGATATTTTCCGGTTATAGCTTATTAGAATAATCAAAAATAAGATGTTCTGACGTAAATAAAGTTTAGAAAAAAGATTCGTTACATAGAAAATCAAAACGGGTCATTTTTAGGGTTTTAACCAAAAACACATGGGTTTGAGAATTCAAGGCTTTAACAATAGTTCATATATGATCTTAAGATTATTATGAATATTCTAATACAGATTATAAGCATATTGAACAAGATTTTGAGCTTACTTGAGCTAAAATAGGTCAAAATGGGGTTTTCGGGTTCGTACGCCTAGTAACGACTTCAAGGGTTCTTTTCTCTTGATTCTTGGCTTCTATTATGATCTTAGGGACTTCACTTGATCATCCTTGATATGATTTAAGACTCCATTGTTATATTTGATAAGTTTTGAGGTGTGTTTGAATGGTTGCTTGGATTCGGCTATATATAGGGGTGAAACAAGACTTAGTGCCCAAGTTTACTTGATGTAATGGATTTAGGGCTGTAGATTAGTGACCAATGAAGCCTGAGTGTGAGTACTTGAGAGCTAGGAACTAGTATGAAAGGTGGAGAGGGTGTGGCAATGGTTTCGGTAACAAAGAGTGACAAGGAGGTAGATTTTTGCAACTGGGGTGGCCAAGGAGGTTGAATAAGGTGCTTTAATATAGGTGCTAGGGTGGCTGCTAGGTGGCTTGGGTTTAAAATGGGTCAAAATGGAAGAAAAGGTGTATCGGGTCCATTTAGGGCTCGTTTAGGGTTTTGGACTTTATTTTTCGAGTTAGGGCTAGGGTTTAGGATAGATTAAGTTTTAAGATTAGTGTTAGGATTATGGTTTAGTGTTTAGGATCAGGGTTTAGGGCTTAGGATTAAGATTTAGGGTTTAGTTTTAAGGCTAAAGTGAATTTAGGGTTTAGGGTTTTGTTTTAAGGTTTTAGGGTTTTAGATTAGGGTTTAGAATGATTTAGGGTTTAAGTTTAGGATTTAAGAGTCATGTATTAAGTGCTTGTACCTTGTACTAAAGTGGTGGTAAAGTTTAAACATGATTTAGGAGCTTAAATGACCTAATTAGGTTTTCTTGCATCATTGACTTGTACATTAGGCTTTAGAAAGTTGTAACTTGATTTAGGAGGGTAAAGATATTCAAATGTTGTGCATTGATACTTGTACACATGCTTTAAAGGCTTGTACATTCATTTTATATGTATACATTACATATAATTAGGGTTTTGATATAAACGTTTAACGTTTAATGCTTGTTTTGATATAATGTTTTGAAAAGTATGTTAAATGGATAATGTATTTAGTAAAAATGATATTAGGATATAGACTTGACATATTAGGATGCTTACATGATGTAAACATAGATAGAGATGGCATTGATAGAGGTTGTGTGAGCTCGTTTACTGTAGAGATGCAAGTTACGTTGCATAATGAAATAAAGCAAAAATTTCCCTGTAAAGAGGAGGTATATAAAGTGCATCTAATTTAATAGATGGATATTATATTGATGAAAATTTAGGGTTGTTATAGTCCCCCAACCTTACAGAAATCTCGTCCCGAGATTTAGTCGAATGATAGAATGTAAAAGTTCAGAGATTCATTCATATGAGGGTAATATTGACAATGATTTCATGAAGTAAGGGATTTGTTCATACAAATGCCGTATACTTAAGCCTACTCATTTATAATTTGTCACTTACAAAAAGAGGCGTCCTAATTCATTTCAATAAGACGGTTATAAATTATTCTACCTAAGCATAAAACATGATATCAAAATGGTGATGTGTAGAAGATGATATGATTTTTCAAAATCATAAGAAGCAACGGGAAGAATAATGAGACATTAATTGCACAGATGCCCATATTATCAGTCGAGGATCTTTGCATAAGTGTTTCAAAGGTATGAGGCGAGTATTCAGAGTTGAATATAATAGAACTAATGGGATTGACAAATGATGTCAAGTTTTGATATCATCAGACATGAAGGTGTAACGGAATTACCACTTTATTATTTCATGGATAACTTTATCTTACATATCTTACATCATCAAAACTTTACGAGTGTTGACACTTATGCTACGTGTCTCGTGGTAGGATTCTAGATAAAAGTAATAAATGACAAAGATAGTAGCTTGGTGTTTGGGGTTTTTAAACTTATGAAGTGGGTTTCAGAAGATCCTTCATATGTAACTGGTGGCGAACTTGAATATCCTCGAGAGTTGTTTCTAGGGTAGAAATCCTAAAGCGAACAAAAGCAATCTTGTCTCTTAGTAAGTAGGCTCCCCTGTGGCCCTGTTGTTTGCTTTTGAGCATTGATTTGCATAATGCCCTTTCTCTCCACAGGCATTACAAGTTATGGATACTGGTTGTAGGTTGTTTCTAGTGGCTGGTCCTTTGTTTCTGCAGTTCCTGGTCAGATGACCTACCTTGTTGCAAGTCTGACACCTGACAGTGCAAGGTCCTATGTGATGTAGGGTGCATCTTTTACACAAGGGACGGTTTCCAGTATACCCATTGTTGGCAGTATAAGCCCTGAAGGTTTCTTGCCTCCTATTCTGCTGTTGGTGGTGATCATTGTTACGGTTGTTATTGTTGCGGTTATCTTGGTAGTTGTTGTTGTTGCGATTGTTGGAGTGGTTATTGTTGTTGCGATCATTGGGGTAGTTGTTGTTGTCGGTGGTGTTTCTTTCATCATCAAACTTTCGTTTGTGATCATTGGTTCCTTGCTCAGAATTGTGTTTTGTTACCTGATCCATTAACCTCTGGGTTATGGTAATGGCTTCCTCCAAAGTTTGAGGCTTTGAGGCGGTAACATTTCCTTCAATACTTCTGGGTAATCCTCCGATGAAAGCTTCCAGGAGTTTCTCGGTGTTTGGTACCATGTTTGGGCATAAGACTGCTAATTCTTAGAATCTTCTAATGTAAGTTTTAAGATCATTTCCTTTTACAGTTAGATTGTAAAGTTCATCTTCCATTTTTTTGACTTCAGTTCAAGGACAATACTTGTTTGTTAAGAGCCTTCTTAACCCAGTCCAAGTGATCCTATTGGCTTGATCTATTCCAATGGGTTGGGCGTATGCATTCCACCAGGACAAGGCGCTATTAGTCAGGGTACCGGTAGCAAATGTTACTATATTTTCTTTGGCACATTTGCTACGAGAAAATACTGATTCGGTTCGTTCAAACCAGCGAATGAGGCCAACTGCTCCTTCCATACCATTGAAGTAGAAAGGTTAACAGCTTATGAACTCTTTATAGCTTCCTGTTTTTGCTACAGGAGTTCCAGTAGTTCTGGTATTCCTGTTGGGATTACAAGTACTTGCCATTGTTGCAGCTTGTGCTCCCAGAGCTGCGGCGACACTGTCAGCAACTAGTTTCTTAATGGCAGCCTGAGTCATGGCCGATGCTTCAGATGTTGACGTCCTTTTGGGAGGCATTCTATCAATATAAGACAACATGAAATAAGAATGATATCACAAGTCTTAAAATGCAATGCTTATTTTTGAACTTTAAGCATTTTTAATAATAGTGATATTAAAATCATATTGTATGGATTCTTATTTTGATACAAGTTCTAACAAAGTAATACACATCCTTTGGTATTACATTGTAGGATATAACAGAAAATTTTGAAATTTAAGATTTCCAGGAATGAACATTCAAACAAGCATCAGACTCTTTAGATTCCTCAGGGACTGGTTCACTTCCCAATGGTCGTGGTATGATCCATAATGAGTTATCTAACTCTGCGAAGATAGATTCATCAAAGGGATAATCTGATGGTGGTGTGGTTGACCTAAATGGTGATGAAGATCCTACTAATGAAGATGGAGATATTAGAATGGGTGATTCAATAGGAGTCTCAGTGTCTTTAGGTGGTGGAATCTCTTCGGGAGGAAAGAAATCTCGAGAATCAAACATTGGTGATAGTGATAACACTGGAGATGGAGGCAAAACAACTAGGGGTAGAATAGTAACTTGTGGTGGACTAATGGCAACATATGCTTGTATGACCTTCATATATGGATCATCATGTAAAGGTGAGAAGACTAGTGTGGCTAAAGGATACGTAGTTAAATCATTTGAAGAGTCAGGAGAAGTGTTTCCCGGTGTAGCTGGGAAATAGTCTGGAACATTTGTAGAGGAAAAAGCATCCTCAATATCGGAATCATATGGGACGATAATAGGGTGGTTGGATGAAGACATAACTGTGTAACAACCTAGTGTAAATAACATAAGTTATTTATATAATAGTATAGTAGTTATGTATCTTTACATATTATTCGGGAAATGCAGTGGCACATAGAACTTTCTTGGCTAGAAGAAGAAAAGTAGTTATAGTTAAGGTTTTAACCTTGTTCTCTATAACCATGGCACTGATACCAATCTATAACACCCCAATTTTTACACATATAGCAGCGAAAGCTAATCTGGGGTATTACTTCATGGATCAACAGACATAATCATAGAAAACGACTCAAAATAGACGTTTTGGAAAATTTAGTTATCATTCAATATCATATCAGAGTTTTACAAAAGGAGGTCCCAAAATCTAGAAACATAAAGTTTGAATGATAACAGTCTAGCCATCTTCAAGTCCGTGTCACTCCGTGCCATAAGTTGCTCAATTACCTAAGATAAACATGCTAAAAGGGTCAACACAATGGTTGAGTGAAATTCATAGGTTTATGATAAATAGTTTGAATACAAGTCATTATAAACAGTGGGTTATGTTGTTATACACCCATAAGTGTAATAATTGCAATGAGTACAATTACTATGGAAAACAGTTTGAATACAACTCATTATAAACAGTGGGTTACGTTGTTATACACCCATAAGTGTAATAATTGCAACACATACAATTATTATGGAAAACAGTATTAATAGTGTATTATTGCGTCTAAGCTCATGGCACACAAACTGACTTGTGTATATATCAATAATGATATATATAATGATAATGGCCCCCGGTGTAGGTAATTGCCATATACCTATGAGATTCAAATATAGTGCGTTTGGTTACCTATCCGGCTAACACAAACGGGATTCGTCAATCCCGATAGATCTATCCACAATATTCGCGTTCACTCGCAAGTGATTAATGGTCCATGATAGTGGGGTCTTTTGGCATAAAGGGACTTAGATCACAAGCAATAATATATCAAGATAGCATACATTTGGAAAACACTTGTATTCATAGTTTATAGCATGTATCCCCCTCGCGGGTTTATGAAAACATTAAAAGATTTAAAATGCGAGGCTTTGAACTCACCATAATAGTACAGGGAAATCTGATTGATGGCAAAAGTATATGAAATGAAAGTAACGGCTTCGTCACACAACCTGGGTAATATGTCAAGTCTTAGTTTGATTGGATATGTTTTATGTCATAATGAAATATCACTTTGATTGGATTTATTATGGAAATATTGTATCACTGTTCGGGCCATCATAATTCAGAGGTCATGTAGTAAACGTTTGAGGAGCCAGGACACTTTAAATCGTAAATCCAGCAAACTCGTCAAAACGTATACTCAAATGAAACCCCTTACATGAAGCTCCCTAGTAATGTGATACATTATAGTTTTAAGTTTCTTCAAAAGCTAGAATAATTTATATATATATTTATAATTAATATAAAAATATAATATTTTATAGGTTTGCAAAATTGGCAATATATACCCTTGGTTTATAAACTTTTTCAAGTTTAGTCCTTTATATAAAAAGTATATATATATTAAACCTTTAACTTTGAAACTTGGCAAAATAGGTCCTTATAGTTATAACTTTAAGAAAATGACATTTTCAGCCCCTTTTGTTATACATTTCCAAAAGTTACAATATATACCCCTATGCATGGAAACTTTTGCAAAACAAGTCCAAAAAGCCATGCAAGGTTATTTTAAGATTCCAAATGATATTTGCAGGTTGTAGCTTATTAGTATAAGCTAAAATAAGAAGTTTTAACGTAACAAAAGTTTAGAAAAAGGATCCGTGAGCTAGAAAATCAAAATGGGTCATTTCTAGGGTTTTTATCAAAAACACATGGGTTTGAGGATTCAACGCTTCAAAAAAGAGTTCATATATGATCTTAAGAGTATTATGAACATTATTGTATAGAATATAAGCTTATGGAACAAGATCTTAGGCTTACTTGCGCTAAAATGGGTCAAAATGAGGTTTTCGGGTTCGTACGCCTAGTAACGACTTCAAGGCTTCGTTTTTCTTGATTCTTGGCTTCTATTATGAGCTTAGAGACTTCTTTTGATCTTTTATTGCTGTTATGAAAGGCTAAAATTCCATTTTAGGGTATGAGATGAGATGTGTGGGATGAAATGAAAAGGGTGTATGTTTCGGCTATATATAGGGCTGAGAAAGCCTTTGTACCCAAGTTTCCTAGTTTGATTAATGTCAAGGATAGAGAGGAGGACTAAGGGATGCTATATGGTAAGTATGGAAGGCTAGAAACTAGACATGAAAGGTGTATGGTGGTGGAAGGGTCACGGCTAAACCACAAGGATGACAAAGAGGTTTTTGTTCACAAGTAGCTTACAAGGAGGTGATGGAGGTGCTTGCAAGATACTTGGTTGGATGCTTGTGATGTCATAGATGTGCTAGGGTGCTTGCTTGAGGTGCTTGATTGCTTAAAATGGGTAAAAATGCAAGAAAAGGGGTGTCGGGTTCATTTCATTTTGGGTTAGGGTTTAGGGTTTTAATTTCTAGTTAGAGTTAGGGTTTAAGATAGTTTAGGGTTTAGGATTAGGGGTAGGATTAAGGTTTAGGGTTTAGGATTAAGGTTTAGGGTTTAGTTTTAAGTTTTAGGGCTTAGTTTTAGGTTTAAAGTGATGAATTAGTGTTCAGGGGTTGTATTTCATGGGTTTATAGGGTTTTATAGGTTTAGGATGAATTAGGTTTAGGTTTTATGGTTTAGGAATTCTGAAATAAGTGCTTGAACTTGTGTTAAAGAGGTGGAAAGTTTTAAAGATGGATAGGAGCATAAATGACTAATTAGTTTATTAGGGCATATGACTTGTACATTAAGCTTAAAGATTGTACATTGACTTGGAGGGAAAATAGGATTCAAATTGGTGCATTGTACACTTGTACTATGTTTTGAAAGGCTATTTAACACATTCATTTTATAGTAATACATTACATATAATAGGGTTTTGAGTAGAACGTTACTTAATGCTTGATTTTGAAATAACGTTTGAAAAGTAACTTAAATGGAAATGTTTCTTAGTAAAAATGATATAAGATATAGACTTTGACCATACAGAGGAATGTTACATGATATAAACATAGAATAGATGACTTGACAGAGGTTGCGATGAGCGTCGTTTACTTTATAGACGCAATGACGTTGAATAATGAATAAGCAAATATTTTCCCTGTAAGAAGTCATAAATTTAAATAGAATGGATATAACATAGGCATCTAATTTAATAGATGGAAAATTACATTGATGAAAATTACGGATTGTTATAGTCCCCTATCCTTACAGCAATCCCGTCCCGAGATATAATTGGATTTTGAAGAGATGCTGGATAATAGATGAGGATATTTGCAACGAATATCTCTTCGCCTCCCACGTAAATTCTGGTCCTCTTTTAGAGTTCCATCGTACTTTGACTATAGGAATACGACTTTGTCTTAGTTGCTTGATTTCTCGATCTATAACTTCCACTGGTTCTTCCACAAAATTGAGTTTGTCATTGAGCTGAAGCTCTTTCATTGGAATGACAAGGGATTCGTCAGATAAGCATTTCTTAGATTAGCAAACGGCGGAAAGTTATTTTGACAATCCTGAGTCTTCTTTAGGAAGCTCTAGTTTGTATGCCACTGGACCGACTCTTTTAAGAATCTTAAATGGTCTAATATACCAGGGATTAAGCTTTCCTCGCTTTCCAAAATGAATGACACCTTTTCGAGGTGACACTTTTAACATAACACGATCTCCAACTTGAAATTCTAAAGGCTTTCGCCTGACATTGGCGTAACTTCTTTGCCGATCTTTTGCAGTCTGCAAGCGTTGTCGAATTTGCACTATCTTTTTAGTGGTTTCATAGATTATTTCTGGTCCCGTGAGTTAAATATCTCTAACTTTGGCCCAGCAAACAGGTGATCTTTACTTTCAACCATAGAGTGCTTCAAACGGTGCTGCCAATATTAAATAACTGGCATGATAACTGTTATTGTAAGAGAATTCTACCAATGGTAAGTGTCTTTCCCATCCTTTTCCAAAGTCTATGACACAGGCTCGAAGCATGTCTTCGAGTGTTTGGATGGTTCTTTCACTTTGTCTATCAGTTTCGGGATGATATGCTGTACTCATGTCTAATTGAGTACCCAAGGCACTTTGTAGTAATTGCCAGAATCTGGATGTGAAATGACGTCACTATCCAGATGATTATATTGGCACACCATACGGGAGACATTTCTGTGATGTAAACCTGGTAAGGGTTTCTATACTATCTGTCTATCGGGTAGGGATAAAATGTGTGGATTTGGTAAAAACGATCGACCAAAGACCCAGATTGGTGTTATGGTCCGGCATTAGATGTTTTAGGAAGTTATGTGACAAATCCATTGTAATTTACTTTCCACTTCCACATAGGAATCTCTGTTTAACACCTAGTAACGGATGGCTTCCGACATTCTGCCCTAACTCTAGAACATGTCAAACATTTGCCAACATATACCGCGACGATTGCCTCAATTCAGTTAACAAATAGAGTTTCTTTAGATCTTGATACATTTTGTTAGAACCCGGGTGAATGGAATATTTTGATTTATGGGACTCATGCATGATCAAGTCTCTCAGATTACCAAAGAGTGGTAACCATCTTCGATTCTTAATACAACGAGGTTCAACAAATGTCTTTTAAATACTTTATACATGTCCTCGTAAGTTCACAGCCCTTGATGTTTTCGCTTCTATGAGTGCTTCATTTTTGAGCTTATTGAGAATTTGTGATGGTAAGTTTAATGAATGGTCATGAACTAATTATCGAAACTCAAGATGTTTTTAGATTCGATGTCCTTCCGTCTAAGGCAACTGCTATGAACATATACCTTTCCAGGAGATAAACGAATCTCACAATCTTCATCTGTAAGCAATTCAAACCAACGGCGTTGTCTCATGTTAACTCTTTTGATCAAGGATGATCTGAAACTTATTAACGTACCAGTGAACACATTACATTATGGTGCATAACGATAGTGGTATCCAAATTTTAAGAGCGAACACTACTGCTCCTAATTTAGAGACATGAGTGGATAGTTTTCACATCCATTAGGCTTAAATTTGTCGGATGCATAAGGCAATAACCTTCCTCTCTTTGCATTAACATTGCTCCCAAACCTTGATGGATGCATCATAGTAGACCAACAAAATCGTCATTTCCTTCTAGTAATGCTAAGATTAGAGCTTTACATAGCTTTCCTTTTAAGGCAGTAGAAAAGCCAATTCTTGGGTCTTGCCCTAGATATACGTCGTATTTCTGGTTTAAATTCAGTCCAAATGACTTTGCAATCTTCAAAATCTTTGTTAAATCTCCGATAATACCGCAAGTCCTAAGAATAGACGTATTTTTTCTGGGGTTTAGAAGGAGATTCCAATACTATAATTGCTTTAATCTTGGCGGGGTCAACATGAAGTCCTTGACTATCAATTAAGTGTCCAAGAAATTGCACGATACGAATCCAGAAATCACACTTGGAGAACTTGGCATATAATTTCTCCTTTTTGAGTAATTCCAAGATTATTCTCAATAATTTCACATATGCTCTTCTATGTTATGAGAGTAGATGAGAATATCATCGATGAACACTATCACAAATTTATCCAAAGTAATGGTTTACACCACACGATTCATAGCATCCATGAATACAGCAGCGCGTTAGTTAAACCAAATGGCATCACTTGAAATTCATAATGTTCGTATCTTGTTCTGAAAGTAGTCTTAGGAATATCTTCATCCCTTACTCTCAGTTGATGATAGCCTGGTCTTAAGTTAATCTTTGAGTAGACACACGATACCTTGAAGTTGGTCAATAAGTCATCGAAACCTGGGTAATGGGTAACGCATCTTTATGGTAAGTTTATTCAACCCCTGGTAATCGATACAACATGCAAAAAGATCCTTCCTTTCTTTTGACAAAATAAGACAGAGCACCTCTAGGAAGTACTTGTTCGAAAAAACCCCGGTCTGACAAATCTTAAGTGTGATTAGATAGATCCTGCATTATCTAAAGAGCTAATCTATAAGGTGGCGTGGGCTACAGGTGCTGCTGTACCGGGATTAGATTGGATTTGGAAATCTACTGCTAAAGGGAGGGAGGCCAAGGGAAGTGGATCTTCAGGAAAAACTCTAGGAAATCTCTAACTATGGGAATATCTATCTATCTCTTCTTCGCCTGACTTCTTCTTCTTCGTACTTGGATCATGAAAATTGACAACCTCAAGATATGATCATTGTTTTTATACAAGATATGAGATTTAGTCAGATCTTACTTCGGTCACCTCGAATGATCAAAGTTTCATCATCAATAGGAATGTGAACGACTTTCTCGTCACAGAGAATTTTGGCATGATACTTGGCACAACCATCTATACGATACAACGGACGAAACTAACCAAGTAATCGGCATGAGATCGATTTCAAAAGATTGATTTAGCAAGGTTAGGGTGCAACCCTGGATAACGGTGTTTGTGCTTACTAGATTTCCGTCAGCCATTTCGATATCGTAAAAGGTATCTATTGTAATAGGCGGGATATTTAGCATAGAGGCAAGAGATGTGGATATGAAGCTTTTATATGGCTCCGAAATTAAATAATACTCTAGCTAAATGCTGGTTTAGGAGAAACATACCCGTAACTACGTTTGGGTCTTGATGAGCATTTCCTAGCCGTAGCAATGTAGGTCTCTTTCTTTCCTGGGCATACGATGATGGTCTTTCAGCACTGATTTGTATAATGGCCCTTTTTCTCTACAGCATACCAATAACAGTCACTGTATTGATTAACTTCACAAGTGGCTTGGCCTCATTGTTTCGGAGTACTTGGTCTAATGGTCCCACTTTGTTGCAGATTTTACACTTAACAGTACAAGGTTCGGTGTGACGGAGATCACATTTTCTACATAATGGGAAGGTTATTCGGCATACCTACTTTTCCTCAAACAGTAGTGCAGCACGCTTTTGGGCACTTCTAGCCTTCGTTCTGTTGTGGTTGGGTGATTATTATAGTGGTTGTTGTGTTGGTGTTACGTAGTTGTTGTTGTTTACGGTATTGTTGTTTTTTGAATCGTCAAACTTTTTGTTTAAGAACACTTGATTACTTGCACCAGAGTTGTGCTTTGTTACTTATCCATTAGCCTATGAGGGCTAATGTTAATGGCTTCCTCTAAATTTAGGGCTTCGAGCGGTAACATTTCCCTTCAATACTTCTAGTAACCCTCGATGAAGGCTCTAGGATTTTCTCGTTAGTTGGTACCATGTTTTGGTGCTAGGACTGCTAATTACTTGGAACTTCTAACGTAAGGTTTTTGAGATCATTTCCCTTCACATCAATTGTAAAGTTATCTTCCATCTTTCCTGACTTTAGTTTCGAGGACAATACTTGTTTGTCAAGATCCTCTTTACTCAGTCCAGGTGATTTGAATTGGCTTGATTTACTCCATAGGTTTGGGGTTGGGTGGAGGCGTAAGCATTCCACCAGTCAAAGTATCATCATAAGGGTAACCAAAGCAATGTTAACTTGTTTTCCTCAGGCCTATTTGCTTCGAGAGAATACTGATTTAGTTTGTTCAAACCAACGGATGAGGCCAACTTCTCCTTTCATACCATTTAAGTAGAAAGGTTAACAGCTTATGAATTCTTTGTAGTTTCTCATTTTTGCTACAAGTTCCAGAATGGAAAACTGGTGTTTCCTGTTGGGACTAAGTACCTGCCCATTGTAGCGCGACGCAGCTTTGCTTCCAGAGCCTCAGTGACACTGTTAGCAACTGGTTTCTAAATGGCAGCTTGAGTCATGGCCGGTGCTTCAGATGTTGACGTCCTTTTGGGAGGCATTCTATCAACATAACACAACACGTAATAAGAATAATATCACAAGTCTTAAAAATGTAATGCTTATTTGAAATGCTTAAAGTTTAAAAATAAGCATTGTTATAATGGTGATATTGAAATCATGAATTCTAACAAGTATATGATATAGAAGTTATGGTATGATTCATGATGATGAAGATGAAGACAACGATATAGGATATAAGATAAATGAATCGGTATTAGGAAACAACAAAGTAGAACAAGATTGCCATTGTATTATATTAAGAACAACTTGCCTTTGTACTATACATAGTCAAGATTTAACAAGTGTTTTTATTTATACCACACATCCCGTGGCTAGGTTCTAATAAAAGCGACAACTAAGATCTAATCTAATAGTCCGATGGTTCTTACTGATTGTTCTTGAGTTCATAGATTGCATTCAGAAGACTCTCCTTGTCTGCTTGGTGACGGACTTAGATTTCATTAATGATGTGTTCCAGATCAGTAATTCTGAAGCGAGCCATAGAAATTTTATGGTTATTTCCCATCTGCTTCTTCTGAAGTTTAGAATTTTTGAGCAACAGAGCTTGTGCAGTTCAGCTTCTAGATTGTCAAAGTTCTTTGTTGTAAATGATCACCCGACCAGTATAAATTTTGCTCAAAAACTACCGACCTATTCCAAGTCCTTCTATTTTGTCTTCTATGCGCCCAAGTCGGTCGAGAGAGAGTTTATCTAGGTGATTCATGATTTCCTCAATTTGCTCCTTGTGACATTCCACACTTGTCTTACGAGAGCTTTCTCCCATCTCAAATTCTCGAGGTAGGGCAGAAGTAGAGGAGGATGATCGGTTATGTTTCTTAGGTGACAATAATCCCTCAGGAAGAAAGACTTCTTGCGTGATTAACATTGAGATAAATGCACAAAAGATGTTCGGTGGGATAGGTAATTCTTTTATCATAAAATGCTTGCAATACTCATGTAGGGTCATCATGAAAAAGCGAAAGAGTTGGTAAAGCTATTTGGAACACGCTAAATAGTTATGAAGGCTAGAATAAGTTTTTCTCGGTGAAGTTGGGACATAGTCCGGAAAGATTGAGGAAAAAGGCATCCTCAAACATTGGAAGTAAGATGGCTGGGTTACCGTTCTGTTAACAACCCAATAGCAAATAACATAAGTTATTTATATAATAGTATAATAGTTATGTATCTTTACATACTATTCTGGAAATGTAGTGGTACAGAGGACTTTTCCTTGGATGAAACAAAGAAAAGTAGTTATAGTTAAGGTTCACCTTGTTCCCTCTATAACCGTGGCTCTTGATAACAATCCTATTAACACCCCCATTTCTTGACATATACAGAGGAAGCTAATCTGGGGTATTATTTCATAGTACAACAGTCATAATTATAGAAAAAGACTTGAAAGAGACGTTTTAAAAGATAAAGTTATCATCATCATTATTTCATTAGAGTTTTACAAAACAAGGTCCCAAAATCTACATGAAAACATAAAATTTGAATGATAACAGTTTAGCCATCTTCAAGTCCGTGCCACTTCATGCCATAAGATGTTCAGTTACCTGAGATAAACATGCTAAAAAGTCAACACAAAGGTTGAGTGAAATTCATAGGTTATATAAACGATTTTTGAAAACAAGCTCAATAATGGTTTACGTTGTTATACACCATAGTTTATAATAATTGCAACACATACAATTATCATGAAAAATAGTATTATTGCCCTAAGCTCATGACATGGAAACCTTAGGTTAAATAATCACAAATAATTACCCCAACGGGTGTCTTTGCCAAAACACCCGTAAAGTTATTCAAATGTGTGCTATTGGTTACCGATAGTATAGGTACACCAACGGGGAGTCCAGTCCCAAATAGATCTATTCACAGCATTCGCGCTTACCCTGACGAGTAATTAACGGTTCATGATAGTGGGGACTTAATGGCAAAAGTAGGGACTTAGGCAATAATGTAACATGATATCCATACAAGAAAATTACATGCATCATGTTTATAGCATGTATCCCCCCTCGCGGGTTTTATAAAACACTTAAAGATTAAATGCGAGGCTATAAACACACCTACAGTACAGGGAAATCCATTGATGGCAAAATAAATTTAAATGAAAGTAACGCCTTCGTCACACAACTTGGGTAAAAATGATCAAGTCTTAGTTGATGGATATGTTTATGTCATAATGAAATATCACATTGATATGGATTTATTATGGAAATATTGTATCATTGTTCGAGCCTTCATATTCAGAGGTCCATGTATTAAATGTTTGAGGAGCTAGACTCTTTAAATCGTAATCTAACAAAACCGTCAAAACGTAATACCCAAATAAAACCCCTCACAGACCATGAAGCTCCCTGGTAATGTAAATATTATACAGTTTTAAATTTATTCAAAAGCTAGAGATAAATTATATATATATTCTTATAATTATAAAAAAAATATAATATTATATAAAGTCTGCAAAATTGGCAATATATAAACCCTTCGTTTTATAAACATTATGCAAGTTTAAGTCCCCTTGATAAAAAAGTATATATTGTTAAGTACTGATCAGTTAGTTAGTACCGATAGTAGAAAATAGTTAGTACCGTTTAAGAGATATGTATGAGATATTTTAGGAAAAGATATGTATGCGTTTTGTAAGCCTGTTAGGGTTTATCCTTAGTCTATAAAAGGATCCCTCTTGGCATAGTTAGAGACACGAGCATAATATATCTCATACAATATCATATCTCAATAGTTAGTAATCTATAATCATTCAAAGCAGATTAATAGAAAGTATTATTTAGTTTTTCATTGTTCTTCTTAGTACTTGTGTTAAGATTCCGCATTAACACATAGTATTCATAATCATTGTTTCTACATAGTCAATTGTATTTATACATCTTGGCTATCATCCTTAATAGGCTGCAGAGATCTATTCAACAAGGGACTCACAGTATGGTAGTTCGATGTTATCTACCCGGGAGGGGAAGTTTAGTATATCAAGTGAAAGTAACAGCCTCGTCACACAACTTGAGCTAAAATGGGTCTAAATGGGGTTTTCGGGTTCGTACGCCTAGTAACGGCTTCAAGGCTTCATTTTTCTTGCTTCTTGGCTTCTATTCTGAGCTTAGAGACTTCTCTTGATCTTCTATTGTTGCTATGGAAGGGTTAGAATTCCATTTGAGGGTGTGAGATGAGTTGTGTGGGATGAAATGGAAAAGGTGTATGTTTCGTGTATTTATAGGGGTAAAAGACCCTTTGTGCCCAAGTTTACTTGGTGCAAGGATCAAGATACTATAGTAGTGAGTATTGAGGGCTAGGAGGATGAGTAACATAAGCTAGAAGCTAGATATGAGATGTGGAGAGGGTTTTGGAGGTCACGGCTAAGATAGGTAGACAAGGAGGTGATTTGTTTTTCTTGGTGCTTAAGGGTGATGATGGAGGTGCTTGAGGTGCTAGGTTGGTTTAAAATGGGTCAAAAAGGAAGAAAAGGTGCATCGGGTTAGATTAGGGTTTGGTTAGGGTTTTTAGGTGTTTAGATCGAGTTAGGGCTAGGGTTTAGGATAGATTAAGGTTTAGGATTAGTGTTAGGATTAAGGTTTAGGGTTTAGGGCTTGGTTTTAAGTTTTAGGGTTTAGTTTTAGGTTTAAAGTGAAATTAGGGTTTTAGGGTTTCATTTAGGGTTTAGGGTTTTAAAACATGTATTAGGGTTAAGATTAGGGATATATTAGGGTTTAGGAGTCATGCATTGAGTAATGTACCTTGTATTAAAGATGTGGAAAGTTTAAACATGGTTTAGGAGCTTAAATGACCTAATTGGGTTTTTAGGCATTATTGACTTGTACATTAAGCTTAAATGAGTTGTAGATTGACTTGGAGGGAAAATATAATTTAAATGTGGTGCATTGTACACTTGTACATATGTTTGAAAGCTTACACATTTATTTTATATGTATACATTACATATAATTAGGGTTATGATGTAAACATTAACGTTTAATGCTTGTTTTGATATAACGTTTTGAAAAGTATGTTAAATGGATAATGTACTTGGTAAAAATGATATTAAGATATAGACTTGACATATTAGGATGTTTACATGATATAAACATAGATATAGATGGCATTGGTAGAGGATGCGTGAGCTCGTTTACTTTAGAGATGCAAGTTACGTTGCATAATGAGATAAAGCAAAAATTTCCCTGTAAAAAGGTGGTATATATAGATGGATATTACAGTGCATCTAATATAATAGATGGATAATTACAGTGATGAAAATTGTGGGTTGTTATACATAATTAAAGTGATATTATTATAACGATATCTTCCAAAAATATTTGTTTTGATGACGCTTGTTATTTGGCAAAAATAAAATTAGTTGATGCATCACTCTAGCATCTACTTTTCCCATTTGTGTTAACATAAAAAGATCCAAACTGAAACTACAATACCATTTAGATATATATAATTTACTTATAGTAGCTGTTGTTATTTAATATATACACAAAGTATCGCATTAGTGTTTTATCCATTCTTTTTCGCAACAGTTCATGTATTTGATATTTGTCATAGATTTTTTGATTAGAGCGCATGAAGATGAAAGTGAAATGTTGTTGAAGAATCTGGGTTTTCTTAGTGGAAGATGATGATTGGGTTTCTATGATTATCATGGTTGTAAAGGCTACCGAATAAAGCAATTCGAATCATTATTTGGTCTTTCCTTGGTGTAAACGATCCAAGATTATGTTTCTTTGAAGGGATGGCAGATTATTGGGTGGTTGCGCCTAGCTTCAGAATTCGACATCTCAGATCAGCGATCTTTTCATATATTCAAGAAAAGTCTTTGTTGATAGTCGTGACATGTTCCGTTGTGATTTGTAATTTCGAAAACAAATGTGCTAAACTAATTTGTAAACACGAATAGTTATATGGTTTTTTTTATTTGTTGCTTGATGTATCTCTTATCGTTAAAGAATTTTGTAATTTCATTGGCAAATTTATTTTTGTGGTTACTGGGAATTAAATGTTTGTTTTATATGAATCAATCCGCTTTGATTTGTTAAATTATCGGAATAAGTGTCTTTGTTATTATTTCAGATCTTTTGAACAGTGGTTTGAGCTGGTAGGGGGCGGTGGTGGTTATAGAATAGTGACGGTTTTATAGGTGAGATGATTAATAGACTAGTCAACCTCAAAAAAGGTTGAAGACGAGGTGGCAAATCCAAAAGAAACATATTGTTAATTAAAAGAGAGTACTAATCAAGTGAAAACAGGGTTGTAAATAGGTTTTATAAAACAGTAAAAACCTACCCAAAAGTGATAGAGGACAATAAAACGCCTCATATGACCATCGGTGTAATGAAATAATGACAAAAAAGTAACATTAAAAGATTCACGTATTAATTTATAACGTACAAAAAGAACGGAATCCATAATTACTAAAAACGGAAAAAGACAAAAAAGAAAAACAGGAAAAAAGACAAAATCAAAACTTCAAGGGCCAATGGTGCAAGTGGAAAACGACAAAAAAATCCAACAGTAAAGTATACATTGAGATTTTTACGTCAGGGACCAAGGGTGAAAAAACAAAAAAAAATTAAAAATTACTAAAATGCTCATCGTTGAAAAGTCAAGCTAACACCCGTTACGTATAACGGGGCTCGAGGGACCAAACGGGTAACAACAGTGATAAAAAAGACTAACGACATCGACCCCCATTATCTAGGGACTGAATCCGCAATCAGGCCTAACCATAGGGACTAACGGTGTAATTTAATTTTATGAGAAACACAAGCCGCAAATGAATTGTATCTCATCAAATCTAATTGGACTAGCATACTTTAAACTTATAATCATCTCTTTATCCTTACATGCTACCGATGTGGGACACAAGTTATAGGCATCAAACCATATACACAATAACTTCTTGTATAAAACGATTGTTACTTTTTAGTTTTTACCATGCATGTGACGCATAGTTTCCTACAATCATATGTAAAGTAGTTACATCAACGTAAAACGCATCCCTTTCATATTCCTCATTTCCTCGTCGGAGGGTTTCGGAGGGGTGTCTAAGTGGTATCGTTGCACAAGGTCTTCGTTTAAAATGTGCTATACTTTTATTAGTTTTGCATATAAATACGTGTAATATTTTACATATATAAGTCGTATAATTCAAGTTTATATGCAATTTATTTTAGTTTACAAATGTAATAGAACCTCTTCGTTGTTATTGCCTAAGACCACAAAAACCACAAAATAGCCTTGTTCTTCATAGACAAGAAAAATGTCACACAGATAAACTTTAGTTGCATCATATTGAAATCAAATAATTTCTAAAGGTAATAATCTTCAAAATTTTCAAGTGAACATAAATCTTAGAGTTAATTACATAAATCGTTCATGTGATTAGTCGTTTATATGTATCGTTTGTATGCTTTTCCTTAAGTGAGTCATGTCCTTATGGTTTGTAAATGTTATGGGTTTGGTCCTTGTGGTTTGTCAGGTTTCACATGTATTGTCCTTGTGCTTTATTGGTCAAAGGACCAAACCTGTAACATTTACAAACCACAAGGACATGACCCACTTAAAAAAACACAAGAATGATACATGTGAAACCTGACAAACACATAGACGATTTATGCAGTTAACTCTAAATCTTTAATACCAAAAGATTTTTTTAGCTTGTGTCATGGTGGCACAAGGTTAAAAGTGTTCGATGAAGGTACTTGTTTTCTTGAATATGTTTATTTCAAAGATCAAAACTAAATTTGGTAATTATCACAAACTAAGGAAATTTATAAAATGTCATCTCACTTGTAAATATAGCATTTAATCTTAGGACATCACAATGGTATACATATTAAAGGGCTTATAAAATTAAAACTTAATTAATTTATAAAAAATTTCGTATCATAAACCTATTTGTTTTGCACTACGATAAACTTATTCATAAACCTTTTTTATATAACAAAATGCACTCAACACTTCAAAAGAATTTAGTTTTGGACCACTTTAAAAATCTTAGACCTATTGATGTCACATATGATTGAAATATATATTAATGTCACATATGATTGAAATATATATCCACTATGATTTATACATTTTTAGACCTCTTCATACTTTTATAAACATTTTCACAAACCACCATAGTGATGCTTTTAGTGTCACCAATACACAAATTAGAAAAGGCTAATATTAAAGTATTAAGAACAATATGAACTGTTTTGATTACGGCCGAGCATTATAGACTGCGGATTGCACTGAATCGAGAAACCAGATTACACCGGATCAACCCAGACATGGACCAAACATTTCAGTTTGATCCGATCGGTCTTGTTCAGTTTAGTCAGTATTATTATTGGATTATGTAAGATTGATGTTATCATATTATTATGTAATCATATCATGTCTATATATTAGTCTTTCCTTATCAAGTCTCAACCACTTGTTAGATAATTGATAATTAGCTAGCCTCAGTTTCTAAACTACGAAATTGTTGTAAGTGGTTTTATTTCAATTTTTTTTATTGTTTTTCAGATTATTTAAGGTTTCACCCTTGGTGCAATGGTGCTTGTTTAGATATTTACAGATTAACTGTCCTTTTGCTTTATCTGCTCTCAAAATTTCTAGAATAAAATTCATGCAGCCATGCAGGTATGGTGAACTACTGTATCCTTGTTTTTAAGCATTTAATTTTACTATACACTATGCGTGTGTCCAATCTATGTGTATTGCTTCATTTACAGAGCATTTATATATGTCAGTTGTAGGTAGCAAGTAGCAACCGAGTGCATATGGTAAAAAACAAAGGCAAAGTGAAACAATCTTGAATCACGTCTAGTTACGAAAAGGTAAGCTGATCATGTGTTACAGCAGTTCACCCGACAGGATGAGTTATATGGCATGGTGGTTAACCCGTCACACATTGCTCATTTCTTGTATCTTGATCAGACAAGCAAATGTTAAGTTTGAAGTCAGGTTCGGATGGCTCTTCTGGAGCCTCGACTTTAGGATGATCAGAATTTGGTTGTGGTTGAGATGGCTTTGGTCGTACTAATCTCATTGTCATTGATCGATTCAAGAAGTCGAAAGTATTATCTGTCACTTTTGGTGAAAGGAGACAGATGATACATTTGACTTGTTGAAGCCGTTAAGAACAATTAATCCAACGACGCTAAAGCTACCCAAGCCAAAACCAAAACTTGTTTCTCCTATTGAGCCATGCCTCGAATCAAAGCTATCCACCAAATGGATTTACTTTTCAAATTCGGATGATAAATATTTCCAACCTTAAGGACCGATGTTTAGAGCAAGTGACCTGCTAAAAAGATATTTAGAGCAAATAGATGTCGAATTGTAAGTCTAAAACAATACTGTAGAAGCAAATAGATGTCGAATTGTAAGTCTAAAACAATACTGTAGAAGCATATAAGTCAGGCTCATTGTATTTCTCAGGATTCTTGAAGAAAAAAAAAGGCTAAACTCAAATTTATACCAGAAGATGTGGATTAACAAGAGCCCCCATAAATTTACATGAACGACAAAATCGCCCCCATCCTAAAATTCTATCCATTTTCTATAACTTTCTGATTTACATTTTTGGTTTCCTCCTATAAACCTCTCCCATGCACCTCTTATAAAGACCATCAAACTATAAGCTACGCATACGCATTGCCTGGCTGGTCTTCACCTCTTGAAAGAGAATCTTGTCGAGTCAACTGATAATTTGTGTTTGTAGACCCTTGATTTTCGCAGTCGATAATATTCACTTTTGAGCATAGAAAAAAGAAGGAAGAAGTGTATATTGATACATGCCACATGCTGCAACCCAAGTCATGTACTTAACACATTATCGAGGTTAACTAAAATTCCACACAAAGCAAGTACCTTTAACTAACCTGTGCCAAAACCAGTAACTTTCGGTTGATTCAAGACTCCAGCTTATGGCAGCCACTGCTAATGCCACGAAGCCCGCAACCACAAAAAACCACCGAAAACGTTTAAGAACTGTCTTAACAAGATTAGGAAACCATCCTTTAATCTGCCACCTAAAACATTTCGTAAATTTGCGCAAGTTACTTTTTTGTAACACAAAGGTTTCATATAAAGTAGAATCTCACATTCTTTACCTTTGAAGCATATTCAGTAGAATTTCGGCAGAAAATGATCCTCGTTTATAACGTGAAAAAAACTCTATTAACCAACCAGCAAGAAGACCGATGGCTCCGATTGCTATAACAAGAACAATGTTGGATGATCTGTTAAAAAAAACACCCATGCATCATTTTTTGTTGTTCATATGACATCTTACTGCTTCGAGAGTAATGGTCAAAAAAGTTTACAAATTCCTATGTAAGCAGTAAACCGTGTAAAGCATACCTTGTTGCTCCTGTTTCAGCCATGAGTGCTGTAAGAATGGCAACAACTGTATGAATTGTCCTCTTAGATGCTTCATCAATGGCAGCTAAGTACACAAATGTGCTCACGACAGCCATGAATGAAAGCCAGAAATCCATGAACTGAAATTACATCAATAACAGACTTTATTACAAGTTCATAACATATGCGTGTGAGTGTGTGTCACAAGGGAGTATTAATGGACCTGTAAAACTCGAAAAGATAATGCACACCAAGTGCCAACATCACACGCGTGATATAAGCCGCTTGAAATACCACTAGATGTAAATAGGACCCATTCTGCAAATGCCTGTGTAAACAGATGTAAAATAACAGGAAAGATGTCTGCTTATGACTTAGACAGACCAACGTTTATACAAAAAAAGAATTGATAACCACATTAAATCAGTTACTGTTTATATGTTTCACAGCATAAAAAAATGCTGTAAAAAGGTAAAGAGTTCATGATGTTTGTGCACTTATTAGTCGTAGACTCGTAGTAAAGAGTTTGTGTTGATTTGAGTTGGGAACTATTTTGTTCGACTTTAAAGTCAAACATGTACTTCATTGTCCCATAAAAATTGAAAATAGTCAAACACTCGATAAATATAGTATTTTAAGTAGTATCTAAAAACTTAACATATTGTTACCTTCTGACGTAGGGCCCAATAAGCAGGAAACACGAATGCAGCATTGGATGCGATAAGCGTAACTGATTGCAATATATGCCCTAAAAGAGATTTCATTGAACATCATATAAAACCATAATTCATGCCAACGATACGATGGAAAAAGTACTATCCGAGAAGTAAAATATTCACAGAGCCACACAAGCTTACACGAAACACACTGCAGCTACTTTCACATTAACCATAAAAGATTCTTAGAGTTCCAAGACTGCCCTTGTAGATAAAAATGTCTACCGTGAATAAGATCCAACCATATTGAAAGACGAAGGGTATTTTGGTTACTTGACATGAAATATGAGTTTTCTTGTTTTCGGACGAAGACACTTGATAACACATACATTTGAAAACATCAAACATGTGTCTATTCATTAAAAAGAATATCAGGGTTCCAAGACTACCCTTGAAAAAACAATTCTCATTTAGGTGCTTCCGTGCTTGATATTTTCGTTTTCAATTTTGCTTTCATTTTCATCTGTATAATGAAATGAATAATAACGAGCGACAATCGGTCTGTCACATATACTTGCTATGATAAACTTTATAAAAGAAACAATTATTTATTGTTTGTCTGTTTTTATATTTGATCATAAAAAGTTTACCTCGATGAGAAACAAGTTCAGCACTACAGTCGAAGCCTCCATGGGTACGATCACACCAACAGTAGCTGAAAATAAATTATATAAATCAATCATATACTCTGTAACAATCAACTAAAAAGAGCGTTAACAAATCAAGCTATCTATTTAAATATGATCACAGACAATATGTGAAATACCTGTAGATTGACAGTCCACTCATATCAACAACATTTTGACATGTTCCATGAGAAGAGCACTTTCTTGGACATCTTTCGACCGAAATTGACATAGTAGTTTGACTTTGACTTGTATTCGTAGAAGTCAAATGTTTTATACCAAAACTCCAAGTTCCTCCTTTAGCGTAGACGATGTAAAAACCGATAGTTTTTTCATCTGAGTCATACAACTTAAAGAACATAGAACCATTGCTATTACTGGTCGAGTTCGCATAAAAGTAATCCCATTTATCTTCTAATGGTAATCCACCATATGACACATAAATTTCGTGATCCAACTTGGTATCTGAATTAATTCGAAAATGAATGCTTCCTCCTGCTGCACCAGATGGGACTTCTACTGTAAAGTAAGTCCATGCAACATCTTGACTTTGACTTTGACTTTGACCGAGTGAAGAGTTGCTAAGAAGCGGCTCGAGAAGAAAATTAGATGAACGCGAAGATCCTTTATCGGCCAGAGGTAAATAGTATGATTCGAAAGGAAGAGAAGGATCTTTCCTCAAAACAGTCTGCAGATATAAACAATCAGAGTTAAAATAGGTCATTTGGGTCAGTTGTTTAAAAATAGTTTTTCTTAATCATATTAATATGATATATTTATTAATATTCGTAATTCCAATAAACATTGACGGGTCAACGGACAATTTTGACCCGAACATTTTGCCACCTATGGTATTAGTTTACAGAAAAAAAGCTGTGCAAATAACATGGAATATGATACTAATTATAGATATAACTAACCTGAAGCATGTATCGTTCCCACATACAGTTGAAACCAGCTTTATTTTGAGGACATTGATTTATTTGCCACAACAATGAATAGCAAACCTTCATGTTCCCCATTGTTCCATTTGTGAGGTCCAGGGGTAAAATGGTAATATACCACATACCAACTTTTGGCGACTGTATAGCCAAAGGGGCATCATTGATATTACCCGAATAGTCATGAACAGATGGCGATGGCATGGCACCATGCCGGACATAACACATTAAACCGATGCTACTATAATTACTTGTACCATCTGAAAGTTGACTTCGGTTGACTTTAACAATTGCAGCTGAAATCGTTATTCTTTCTGAAATACTAAGCAAATCCAAGGAATAGACTTTTGGTTCATTCTGACCACTGCAAGAGCTTTCGTGATTGTTAATGCAGGAAACAACATTTTCTTGTGTTGAATTCTGGTCAACGCAAGAAAGTTGGTCAACTGTTTTGTTACAGAACTGGCCCGAGATAGATGGGCCCATACAACCTTCAATGCTCACATTCCCACTAAAAGAATACCCGGATCCTCGGTTTATCTGTAACACCATATAGATAATAAAAATATGTTGGCGAAAAGAATAACTAGGGAGAGTTAGCAATTATATCAGGGCTACCATCTTTGATTGTGTCCTCATCAATCCAATGCCATTAAATAGACCAAAGTACCATACACCCGGAGAGATCTGTAGAAAAAAATCCCATTCAGTCATTTAATAAATATAATATTGTAGTCTGTGAATGTGGGTATAGAGCGAAAATCCAACCTGCTCGTTTGTTAGTCTTAAAAATATATTATTCTGCATCGGATAACATTTCTCAGCAAATTGAAGACCTTGCGTTCCCAAAGATTCGTTAGAAATAGGATCCAACACTGCAACATCAAGTCACCAATAATACCAAAGAAACAAGACATTGTTAATAGTCCTTAGATAGAACAAGTCAAAAATGTAAACAAATTTACGTAACAATAATATTTTGAATAAAGAGTTTACCATTGTACCTAAACCAGTGAAAGAGGTATTATATGCATCCGGCAAAGGAGGACTGCCTTCACGAACGCATATAATTGGTAGATTATACATATTGGCCTTCTTAACGTAATTTTTATTCTGAAAATTAAAGTAACATTGTCAAACAATATAGAGAAAAGCAAGGCAAAATCTGATTAAAGGCTTACAGACCAAAAGTCTGAGAAGCTCTCAACAATGACAAAATAAAGGGATCCTAGAATGAATACTATGTACAGATGGGTAATCACAGCCTACAAACGAGGCATTTCGAAGCCTCTCCTTTACGAAAGAGTCCACATTAAAACTTTGAATTTGATAAAAGCTAATTTGAGCCAAACAGCACAGCATCAGGGACGGAACCAGGACACTATTTGACCAGGTGCATCTATGAAAACCTGTACAATACGAGGAACACAAATTTTTTGGACCGGGTGCATTTAGGAAAAATCGAGGTTACATACAAAAAAATAACACTAGGCCCCATAATTCCATGGGTGTCTTGGGACCCCCCGGGACACCCCCTGGTTCCGTCCACAGCATGATAACTCTATAAAAACACTACAAACATCTGGAGCTAAAAACTTCAATTACATAAAAGTAAAAAAACAGTCTTTAAGATTACTAAGTTCGATTTCGGTTTGCAGGTTTCCTTTATTATGTCCTAATTAAGGGGATATCAATATATCTAATAAACTACAAGTCAAGTCAAACATTGCAATTTTTTTTCAACGTAATAGTAAAAAAAAAAAAAAACTTGCTCGATATTACAAAATATAGAAATAGTACTTACAAGTTTTACATCAGACTCCAAAGCAACAGTCATTGATGAAAATGACATCGGTAAATCAACTGCAAGAAATATGAAATAGTATCCGATTATAAAATTTTTGCAATAAAATGATTCAAAGCTTATGTACTTCAAGTCAAAATTTCCATATGAGCTATTCACCTGCCTTTACATATCAAACTTTAAATTATTATAAACCATAGAATCCTTCAAAAAAGCTCTACTACAAGTACTAAAAATTGACAGGGGTTCCTTTGACTTTCAAAGTCAAATATGACATAATATGAAGCAATTAAAAAATAGTAACATGCAGTAAATCAATTTACATAAAGTTCCTAACTTTTTTATCCTGACCCACCTTGTAAAATCAGTAAATCAAGAATCATACATATAACTTAACTATTAATCATAATTTAGCTAAGTAGCTAACCCATACACTGAACTATTATCTAAACTCATAATCAAATAAAATAAACCAAGATCAAAACTTTATTAATCCATAATTGATAAAACAATAAACCCAAAAAGAATTACCTCTGATATAACGCCAATCAAATGGTTTGAGTGAAGTTTTACTATAACTAAACCTTGATATAATAAAAGATTCATCTTCATATGAATAACATGTTATGATCAATGTATAAAAGTAAATAAAAATGTAACCTTTATTAGAATAAAGAAAACCCATATTGATAAAATCAAGGTAACTAGATTTTGTGTGAAGTTGTTTATATAAAATGATCAAATGAACGAAATAATAGTCATGTGTTTGGTGATTGTTGTTGACATTATAGAATTTGGGTTTGGGTATATATTTATTTAAGTTTAAGGAAATTGGGAAATTAATAAGTAATTGTATAATTTTGACTTGGTAAGTCTTCTAGATATGCTGACAGCAACTACAAACGTACTGGAAATCTTGAATGCATAAAAGGTTTTTATACCAGACATATTAAAGAAATTTATAGCAACAAATAACTTTAGTTGTAAACTTACACTAATACAGTAATCCCTCCGTGTCAACTATTGACTTTTGAAGTCAATTTTAACACCTCATTTTGACAAATATAGCCGCGGAAGCTAATCTGGGGTATTACTTCATAGTACAACAGTTTTATAATCATAGAAAACGACTGATAAAAAGACGCTTTTAGAAAAATTTGTTTATCATCTCATTTATTTATTCCGAGGTTTTTACAATAAGAGAGTCTCAAAATATGAAACATTAAAGTTTGAATGATAACTGTTTGCCATCTTCAAGTGTGCCATCTTAGTTCAATATGTTGCTCAATTACCTGAGATAAACATGCTAAAAAGATCAACACAATGGTTGAGTAAAATTCATAGGTTTATGATAAATAGTTTGAATACAAGTCATCATAACAGCGGGTTACGTTGTTATACACCCATAATAGTAATAATTGCAATGTAGATACAATTATCATAAAAACAGTATTATTGCTCTAAGCTCATGACACCGAAGCCTTGAGATAATCAATAATCACAAGTAGTGTGCCCAACGGGTGCCTTTTCCAAACACCCGCATAGTTTATTCAAATGAAGTGTGTTTGGTTACCAAAAGTACAGGTATACCAACGGGGGGAGTTACCAGTTCCCTATTTGATCTTTCACAGCATTCGCGCTTACTCCGAGTGTAATTAGGTTTCATGATAAGTGGGGTCTTAATGCAAATAGTAGGACTTAGGTAATAATGCTTCAGGATAGCATAAGTTGAAAAACAAGTGCATTCATGGTTTATAGCATTTATCATCCCTCGGGGGTTTATGAAATATTTCAAAGATTTATAATTGCAAGAGCTATGAACTCACCCTTAAACAGGGAATTTGATTGATGGCAAAAGTATATCAGTTGAAAGTAACGGCCTTGTCACGCAACTCACGCAACCTGGGTAATATGTCAAGTCTTAGTTTGATTATTTAGGTTTCAAAACCTTACAGAGTTTATCATACATATTTGATTTATTAATTTATGGAATTATTGTATCACTGTTCGGGCTATCATAATTCAGAGGTCATGCAGTAAACGTTTGAGGAGCTAGGACACTTTAAATCGTAAATCCAGCAAACTCGTCAAAACGTATACTCAAATGAAACCCCTCACATGAAATTCCCTAGTAACGTGATACGTTAAGATTTTAAGTTTCTTCAAAAGCTAGTCGATGATAAATTACGTTAGATATATAACGTAATTGATTTATAATGCGTCGATCGATGATTAATAACGATAAATGTGTCGGGTTTTAATAAAATCAAGTTTTATAATATTAATATATATTTTTATAATTTATATAAAAATATTATATTTTATGTTTTTAAGTTTTCAAAAATGGCAATATATACCCTTGATTTATAAACTTTTACAAATTTAGTCCTTTATATTATAAATATAAAAATATTAAACCTTTAACTTTGAAACTTGGTAAGATAGGTCCTTGTAGTTATAACTTTAGGAAAATGACATTTTCAGCCCCTCTAGTTATAAATTTCAGAAAGTTACGATATATACCCCTATGCATGAAAACATTTGCAAATCAAGTCCAAAATTCATAATTTTGATATTTTTGAAATCCAAAAGAGTTTTGCAGGTCATGGCTTATTAGAATAAGCTAAAATAAGATGTTCTAACATAACAAAAGTTTAGAAAAAGGATTCGTTAGCTAGAAAATCAAAACGGGTCGTTTTTAGGGTTTTAACCAAAAACGCATGGGTTTGAGGATTCAAGGCTTGAACAAAGGACTTACACATGATATAACCAAGCTAATAAGAGTTCTAAAACAGATCATGAGCTTATAGAACAAGGTGAGGACTTACAAACTTGAAAACGGGTCGAAAAGGGAGGGTTTTGGTTCGTACGCCTAGAAACGACTTCAAGGGTTTCTTTTTCTTGATTCTTGGCTTCAAATTTGCTGAGTTCTTCCTTCTTTGATCTTCCTTGGTCTTCCTTGATCTTGTTTAAGACTCCATTTGAGTGTATGATAAATTTTGAGGTGTGTTTGAATGGAGTGGGGGTCTCGGCTATATATAGGGTTCGAAAACCCTTGGTGGCCAAGTTTGTGGCTTGGAGTAAGGACCAAGGTTGTAGAGTAGTGACTAAGGACAGCCCTAGGGTGATTAGGAAGAGCTAGAAACTAGCTATGAAAGGTGTGGAGGTGTGGAGAAGGGTGCGGCTGCCAAGGGGTGACAAGGAGGTGTTTGTTTACTTGGTGAGCAAGTGTGGTGATGGAGGTGCTTGGGAGGTTGCTTGGTGATGTGGTGGTGAGGTCATGGTGGTGCTAGGATGCTAGCTTGAGGTGCTTGATTGATTAAAAATGGGTTAAAATGAAAATAAGGGTGCGTCGGGTTGGTTTTGATTTCGGGTTAGGGTTTTTGGTTTTAATTCGAGTTAGGGTTAGGGTTTAGGATAGCTTAAGGTTTAGGATTAAGGTTTAGGGTTTAGGATTAAGGTTTAGGTTTAAAATGAAATTAGGGTTTTAGGGTTTCGTTTAGGGTTTTAGGACGATTTAGGGTTTAGGTTTAGGGTTTAGAAGTTATGCATTGAGTGTTGTACCTTGTACTAAAGAGGTGGTACGAAATCTAGAATGAAAATGGTGGAAAATGAGCTTTTTTAAATTCATGCAATGTTGATTTATACATTGAGTATTTAGGACTTGTACATTGACTTGGAGGGAAAATATAGTTCAAATATTGTGCATTGTACACTTGTACACATGCTTGAAGGTTTGCACATTCATTTTATATGTATACATTACATATAGTTAGGGTTTTGATATAAACGTTTAACGTTTAATGTTTGTTTGGTAAAAATATCATGAAAACTACGTTAAATAGATAACGTACATGATAAAGTAAATAATAGATTATTGACTTGACATATTAAGACGTATACTTGATATAAACATAGATATAGATGGCATTGGTTGTTGCATGAGCTCATTTACTTTAGTTATGTAAACTACGTTACATAATAGAATAAAGCCAAAATTTTCCTATAAAAAGGTGGTATATATAGATGTTACATTGCATCTAATTTAATAGATAGATATTACATTGATGAAAATACAGAGTTGTTATAGTCCCCCAACCTTAAAGAAATCTCGTTCTGAGATTTAGTTGGACTTTGAAGTGATGTTGGAAAATAGATGTGGATATCTGGCACGAATTTCATCTTCGTGTTCCCATGTAAATTCTGGTCCTCTTTTAGAGTTCCATCTTACTTTGACTATAGGAATATGACTTTGTCTGAGTTGCTTGACTTCTCGATCCATAATCTCCACTGGTTCTTCCACAAAGTTGAGTTTGTCATCAAGCCGAAGCTCTTTCATTGGAATGACAAGGGATTCGTCAGATAAGCATTTCTTTAAATTAGAAACGTGGAAGGTATTGTGGACATTTCTGAGTTCTTTAGGAAGTTTAAGTTTATATGCCACTGGACCGACTCTTTTAAGAATCTTAAATGGTCCAATGTACCGGGGATTAAGCTTTCCTCGTTTTTCAAAACGAATGACACCTTTTCGAGGTGATACTTTTAACATAACACGATCTCCAACTTGAAATTCTAAAGGTCTTCGTCTTACATTGGCGTAACTTCTTTGCCGATCTCTTGCAGCTTGCAAGCGTTGTCGAATTTGCACTATCTTTTTAGTGGTTTCATGAATTATTTCTGGTCCCGTGAGTTGAACATCTCCAACTTTGGTCCAGCAAACAGGTGATCTGCACTTTCGACCATAAAGTGCCTCAAATAATGTTGCCTTAATAATGGCATGGTAATTGTTATTGTAAGAAAATTTCACTAATGGTAAGTGTCTTTCCCATTATTTTCCTAAATCTAATATACAGGCTCGAAGCATATCTTCGAGTGTTTGGATGGTCCTTTCACTTTGCCCATCAGTTTCGGGATGATATGCCGTACTCATGTCTAATTGAGTACCCAAAGCACTTTGTAATGAAACCAGAAGTATGCTTCTATGTAGGTGTTACGGTATTAATAGGTGTATATCATTTATCTGTTATGAATAAGTAGAACTTCTTCATCCGTGCTTCATTTTTTGGTACTTTTGGCTGAATAGATTGCTCTTATACTGTGCCATTTTGGTACTCGAGCAATGAAAAAAGCAATGTAAGGAACTCGTGACTACCTTGCTGAATACCATTATCTAACGGCAGTGGTTCAATGAAACGAGCTGAATCAATAGAGGCCATATTACTAATGTGAAGCTGTGCAAAGAGTCGAGCAATTTGAGCTCCTCCGATGCAAGTTCAACAATCCATCTCTCATAGTGTTGGTGCGGGTGAAACAAACTACTCGCTGCTGTTGGTTCCAATAAGCCCCGTTGACTACCCGTCATAAATAAGTCACCCTATGATATTATGCAGCCAGTGTCTGCGCCACATACAACAATCTTACGGTAAACAACTGATATTACAAGTAGTACGATGTAGGACTTGTATGGGAACTGTAGGTTTTTTTTGTAGGAAAACGCAACCATAATAAAGATAAAAAAACTAGAATAGTTTTATTTTTATATATACATTCATTGACAAATATAATTTTAGAATTCCTCCTAGAAAATTGAATAGAAAAACAGTAGGTCAACCCGACCCTTAGCGAAGCATTGGTAGGTATGCTACCCCTTTTCCCTTGTTGACCTAACCCAACCCGTTTGACATGTGAGACTTATTTTTTTAAACAAATTTGGTCAGCTTGTGACCCGTTTTGACCCATACTCGCTTTGACCCATTAGCAGACTATTTTGCTCAACTGTATGAAGAAATGGTGAATGTCGTTTACCTTCTCAATGAGATATTTTTACGCCACCTTCTTTTGATCCCGCTTCATACATATTGCATTGCGAGTATATCTGAAGGAAACAAACAGAAAGTTTTATCATCAACGATATGTATGTGTAACTGTCAAAAAAGTATTTCACGTTAACGTTTAATGCTTGTTTTGAAATAACGTTTTGAAAAGTACGTTAAATGGATAATGTACTTGGTAAAAATGATATTAAGATATATACTTGACATATTAGGATGTTTACATGATATAAACATAGATATAGATGGCATTGATAGAGGTTGTGTGAGCTCGTTTACTTTAGAGATGCAAGTTACGTTGCATAATGAGATAAAGCAAAAAATTTCCTGTAAAAAGGTGGTATATATAATAGATGGATATTACAGTGCATCTAATTTAATAGATGGATAATTACATTGATGAAAATTGTGGGTTGTTATAGTCTCCCTCCCTTAAAAGAAATCTCGTCTCGAGATTTAGTTGGATGCCGGAGTGATGTTTAAAAACAGATGTGGATACTTGGCACGAATTTGATCTTTGCGTTCCCATGTAAATTCTGGTCCTCTTTTAGAGTTCCATCTTACTTTGACTATAGGAATACGACTTTGGTTCAATTGCTTGACTTCTCGATCCATAATCTCCACTGGTTCTTCCACAAAGTTGAGTTTGACATCGAGTCGAAGCTCTTTCATTATAATGACAATGGATTCATCAGATAAGCATTTCTTTAGATTAGAAATGTGGAAAGTATTATGGACATTACTGAGCTCTTCAGGAAGCTCAAGTTTATATGCCACTGGACCAATCCGTTTAAGGATTTTGAATGGTCCAATGTACCGGGGATTAAGCTTTCCTCGTTTTCCGAATCGGATGACACCTTTACGAGGTGATACTTTCAACATAACATGATCTCCAATTTGAAATTCTAAAGGCGTTCGCTTGACATTGGCATAACTTTTTGCCGATCTCTTGAAGCCTGCAAGCGTTGTCGAATTTGCACTATTTTCTTAGTGGTTTCATGGATTATTTTTGGTCGTGTAAGTTGAACATCTCCAACTTCGGCCTAGCAAATTGGTGATCTACACTTTCGACCATAGAGTGCTTCAAACGGTGCTGCCTTAATACTGGCATGATAACTATTATTATAGGAAAATTCTACCAAT
>BQNB010052000.1:0-35994 GCA_026074375.1 Tanacetum coccineum
CAAATAACGAAGAATGAAAAAGACTAGACTGAAAACGGAGGTCGTTTGACCCAAAAACGAGTCAAGACAAAAACCGCACCCGACCCCGTTCTTTAAAAATAAAAAAGTTATAAAAATGACCCTACGAAAAGTTTTATATTTTTCCTACAAACTAAATGACTAAATAAAATTTTCTAAAAAAGAAAAATATATTTTTGATAATTTTTGTATTTTTTTATGAATTTTTTAAACTTTTAACGAAATTAAATTATAAAAAATATTAAACGACCTTTAAAAATTCTGAAAATTTTACTAAAAATACTTTATACTATAACAATCCTACGAAAAATAAAAAAACACAAAATTGGATTATAAATAAGCCCTCAATAAGCTGTTAACAGCTTAATAGCTTAAAAGCCCAAAATGACTATAAATATTAATGCCCTTGGGACTAGTCTTTAACGAAAAAGACCCAAGGGCGCAGCGGTATGGTGTGTGTTATAAAGGGGGACTCGGGTTCGAGTCTTGCTCACCCGGACCTCTTGTCTTTCCCTCTTTTTTTTTTCGAAAACTTCAAAAAGCAAAGTTGTTAAGCTCGTGGGGCTTAACAACTTTGTCAACTACAACTTTTTCTGAAAAGCTATAAATAAGCTTAAAAACAGCTTACAAAACGACAGAATGCTTAATACAAGCTTAACAGCTTTTTTTGGTCCTTTTTTAAGCTGGCTTTAACAAGGATTAAACAAATAAGCTTAAAATAAGCTAAATTATGTCTAAGGTCTCAAAAAAAACTAAAATAACACAGAATAAGCCATTTTTGTAAACTAAATAAGCTAAAACTATAAAACACTAAAATTCTAACTAAACAAGCCAATAAGCTAACAAATAAGCTAAACTAATTTAAAATAAGCTAAATCTACTCTAGTAAGTCCTAATAAGTTAGAAAAGGCCTGGTCAAGCTAAGTCAAGGCTTAAATAAGCCTTGATAAGCCAATAAGCACAAACAGACTTAAGTTAAGTCTGTTTGGCTTACAAGGTCTCAAGGGGGGCTGTTTTCTAGCTTAAAAATAAGCTGTGAAACAGAACCTTATGGGGTTTTAACCACCATGAGGCTCAAGTATAGGACCTCAGGGTCCTATACAAGCTTTTAAAAACCATTTTGAAAATCACAATAAGCTAGAATTTTAGATTGAAAAAGCTCTTTTTTTGGTTATTCTGTCACTTTGACAGAATGAGTAAAAGAGAGATGTGCAAAAGACCAAGGCACAGGTCTTTTGCACACAACTAAGGACTTGAAAACAGACTTAAATGGGCACAAGAAAGCACTTTAACTACAAGCTTATCAAATAAGCTGCTAGCTTATCCAAATTTGCACAGAATCACACTCCTTAACAAAAAACTTTGAAAACTAATTTTAACACTAAAACTACTTTTAAAACTTGCTTAAATTACTTTAAAATGAATGCCAATTGAATTTTTAGGACTTGAACGATTGCAAAAACACAATTTGACCCATTTTCAGCCCTGTCCCAAACACCCCTTTAGTTTTCTATTTTTGGTTTTTTAGCTAAATTACAACTAACATCTTAAAAGAAAAGTAAAACAGATTAATGATAAGGCGTTTTAAAGATAAATAAGCAATAAGCACTAAGAAATAAGCAGAAATAAGCAGAAATAAGCATATAAATAAGCTGATGAACAGTAAATTGAGAAAAACTTACAAAATGTCCAAAAGATTAAGGTTCTAAATCCTAAAGTCCTAAACCCCTAGTCCATGATGGTTCTGCATACATTCATAAACCCAGGCTTTTCCAAGTCTTAGCCTTGCTCATAAATTACATTAGAATATTTCATGAACATAGTTTTTTTTAGGGGCAGGATTTTAAATCAAACATTTCATTAATTCTTTAAAAAGAGTACAAGCTTTTAACCAGAATACAAACTTAAAACAACATTACAATGAGCTTAAAAAAACTTAAAAATTACAATTTAGCTAAAAAACTTAAAAACTTTATAAAAAACTTCATATGTTTCTTCTTCTGTCTTCAGCCTTTTATAGCACAAGTATGTGCTTGTTGTGCTTCTTGTGAGAGGGGAAACCAGCCCTCTAATCCTAGCCTTCAATTTCCTTCAATTTCATCTAAGCCGTCCAAAATCAAAACCAATTAGAACAAGAGGGATTGCCACAGTGTTTTTAAAGCTTTGTGGGTGTGGGGTAATGGTGGGGGAGGGTTTTGGAATCATATGGCAGGGCTGAGACATGCCCAAGGTGTGAGTTGGGAATTGGCGGGAATGGGATAATGGGGTTAGGGTTTATCAGGGTTTAAAAAGGGGGAAAGGTGTAAGTTTTATGGGGTTGGCAGGTTTGGCCCCTAAACCTTTATAGTGTTTTTGCAAAGTTAGTCCTTAAGGACTAACAGGGTTAATGTTATGGTAAAGGTTTTGGAAAAGGCAGGTTTGGCCCTTGTTGTTTATTTGGCAGTTTTAAAGAAAAATTGGAAAATGGCAGGATTAGTCCCTCTCTTTGTTTTCTTCTTTTCTTTATAAAACAAGTTTAGGGATTTGGCAGTTTTAGTCCCTAAACTTGTTTTTCTTGAATTTTGGCTTCGGGCTTGTCGGGGTTGACTTTCTGTTGACTTTTTCAGGCTTTTGTTGACTGGACTTTGTCTTTTTCCTGCTTTTCCATTCCGAGTCCGGTTTTGTCGTTTTGGCTTCGTTTTTCGTCCTTTTCTTAAATATCCGTTCCTGCACAACACAATTAGCGAAACAAGCATATATTTGGCATTTTAAGTCCGTTTTTGGTTATTTTAGCTTGTTTTTAAAGGTAAAAGGTATGTGTAATTAAACACATACCAGCGCTCCCCACCAACGATGCTAGAGTAGTTGTTAAGTTCTTAAAATCCCTTTTCTCCCGATTCGGAGCTCCGAGAGCGATCATAAGCGATCGTGGGACCTATTTTTGTAATGACAAATTTGATAAAGTTATGTCTAAATATGGTGTCACCCATCGTCTTTCGACTCCTTACCACCCTCAAACGAGTGGTCAAGTTGAAGTCACGAATCGAGGTCTCAAAAGAATTTTGGAGAGGACGGTAGGAGAAAACCGTGCCTCATGGTCCGACAAACTAGATGATGCATTATGGGCTTTTAGGACCGCTTACAAAACTCCAATTGGATGCACTCCGTACAAGTTAGTCTATGGAAAAGCGTGTCATTTACCAGTTGAGCTAGAACACAAGGCATATTGGGCTCTTAAGCATGCCAACTTCGATTTAAAGACCGCGGGCGATCATCGAAAGCTTCAACTCAATGAACTTAGTGAGCTTCGTGATCAAGCTTATGAGAATTCGTTAATCTACAAGGAGAAGACAAAGAAACTACACGATTCCAAGATAAAGAACCGAATCTTCAATGTTGGTGATCAAGTCTTGCTTTTTAACTCCCGATTAAAGATTTTCTCCGGAAAGCTCAAATCCCGATGGTCCGGACCTTTCACAATCACCGAAGTTTATCCTTATGGCACTGCCAAGTTGTCTCATGCCGATGGTTCGAATTTCAAAGTCAATTGCCACCGTCTTAAGCACTACTATGGAGGGGATACACCACCATTGGTTATCCCGGACCTCCAGACTTTCCCTAAGGACAACTAAATTCAGGGATCGAGTCGAGCTTGTGACTCGGTGAACAAAAACAAGCCGCTTCGTGGGAGTTCACCCCATGCTTATCCTTTCTATTTTCTTTCTATTTTCTAGTATCGAATGTGTTGTGTTGAGAGAGGCTTGTACTCTTTCCGATTTCTCGATGTTTGTTGCTTGTTTGTTGTGATTTTTGTAGGATCAACCCAACAAATTCTTTGAAGCCTCTCGTGTCCGGTTGATTTATCCCGTTCAAACTCGAGCTTCTCATCCTTTGTGTGAAATTAGTTTGGGGAGATCCATATCCTTTCATCATAATCGATTAACGTTTATCTTTGCATACTTCATAAACGGCTTAGATTTTCGTAGAGACCCGACTTTAAACATTGAGGACAATGTTTCGTTTTAGTTTGGGGAAGGGAATCTATCGATTTGATGTTGCTTGCTTATTGTTTTGTTCTCACGTACCCGTTTTCCCACAAAAATAGCAAAAAGAACGGGATGAGAGATCAAGACGCTAAGAGATATCAAAGCCGAAGCCAGAGAGATCATGCCCCTCATCCTTCTACAGTCAATTGCCAGAAACCACATCAAAAACCAAAACCCCATTCATTGTTTCCATAAACACATGGCCAATATGCAATTTCCAAATTTGTTCATTAAGCTGAAATAGTGCGTGCCCAGAACACAAGTGCCATTATGTAGATTATCTCAAACTTACAAAAAGGCGCGGGTCATTGACCCGGGTCAAATCTACCCGTGGACTCCTTTTAGCCAATCATAGCACAACCCCCAACCCGATTACCCAATTAAAGCCTAACCCATCCATCACTATCATCCCATTCCCTAACCCATTCCACCGTGGCTGAAAAAGCGATATGATTGGATGAAGTGACGATAAGTGAGTGTAAACACTCACAATAAACACACTGTCACATCATCGATCCGTTGATACTCATCTACGCTTACAAGGAAGAGAAAGAACAAGGGCCTAAGATGAAGGCAAGAAGAAGGATCAGAAGCTCAAGTTCGGGTATAAAACCCCCCTCATTCAGCACTGAGAATGTAATTTTTTATGTTTTTTAAAAATTTTTTCAGTTTATTTTTTTAAGTAGTTTAATCATTTCGATTCAAGTGTTAATTATCTATATGTAATTTCCACATTTCCTGTTTATTTTTATTGTAAGAAACTTATTTCAGTATTAATAAAAGTGTTATTCAAATTAAATAGTTTACATTTAAATTTCTGACGAAATCATGTTTTAGTTTGTGTTTTGTTATTGCTGTTATTTGATCAAGCTTGTACCAACATGAATTGATGCTGCTATGGTAACATGGGTTTTAGAGCTATTGGATAGCACATAGGTTAGTTAGGATTGTTGCTGGTTTGATATGAGCTTATGTGAATAAGCCATAAGCTCAGAATAAGCTGTTATTGTTGCTTTCTTGTTCTTGCTGAATCTAAGGTACACCTTATTTAAGTTTGCATTTGTTCTGTTTCTTTCTTCTAATAAGCTGTTAGTAATTTGTTCTAATATTCTGTTAAAAGTAGTTAAATAAGCTGTTTTGATATAGCTAAAAAGTTTGAATAAGCTGATTATATTAAGTAGTTAAAAAGAGTCATGAGCTTAAAATGTGCTTTGCTTATTTAGTTAAGAAGTAGATCACTAAGCTGGTAAGAGTTTAAAAGCTGATAAGCTTATTTTGCTTATTTTAGATAAGTAAAAATTGAGTTTAAATTAGTTTTAGCTTTTTAAATTCTGTCAATAAGCTGTTTTATAAAAAAAAAAGTGATGCTGTTTGTTGGTTGCTAGTTGTTTCAGGGACCAATCTTGCTTGTTTTTATAGTTTTTGTTAGTTTAAAATTTACTCAGTTAGTCCTTGTTAATTGTTCCGTTAGTCCTTAGTTTATTACATCGTTTGTCCTTTGTTAGTTTAATAGATTAGTCTTGTTAAGTCCCTAGGTTAAGGGACTGTTTCTGTCAAGTGTTCAATCTTTGTGTTTTTAGTATAAAATCTCAATTTTAACCCCGCCTACCCCTCAGTATTTGTTCATGTCACTTTCACCCATGTGTTTGGTAAGTTTGTAGTTTAAGTTTTATAAAAAAAAGTTTTAATAAATAATTTATTAGGTTTTATAGTTTAAAATTAGTTAAATAGTTTTTTTAAATAAATAGTTTAAAATTATGGCTTTTAATAAAATTAATTTTCTGCATTATTTCTCTTTATAAAAAAGTATTTTTATAGAATTTTTAGTTTAAGTTTTATATTTTTAAAAAAATTAATTTTCAAATTTAATTTTAAAACATTTAATTTTCAAACCTTTAGATTTTTTTTAATTTTAAACTTTTAAATAGAAAACTTAGTGGAGAAAAACGTTTTTCCTTAATTTGATATTTTATTTTTTTTTTTTCTTTTTAAGGTAATTTAATTAATTTAGTTAAAAAAGTAATGTTCTTAGTTTTATCAATTTTAATTCTATTTTTAGGATTTAATTTAGATTAATTTAGTGTTTAATTCATATAAAATCCAAAAAGCCTTTAAAAAATATTTCTAATTTTCCTAAAATTTTCTTTAGCATTAATTAGAATTGAGAATATATTTAAATTTTAGGATTTAAATTGGATTTTGTTTTACTTAATGTCTCCCCTCAACCCACAACGCACCCCACCGCCCAACCACGTTTAATTTGTGTTCGCGTATTTAGTTATTCAACTTAATTGCTTTTTGTTTTTTAATCTTATAGTAGAAATAAACCAAATCTATCTCTTTTATTATTCAAAATCAATGAATCCGAACGAGAACGAGGTTTCCCATTGCATGAGGTCCGTTGGAAACGACCGGTGAACATACTTTATCCGTTAATAATACGGATATTATATTTTATATCTTTTTAAGAGCGGATTTCTCGAGGGTAACTTGGAATTTCCTTAATCTCTCTTATTATATTAATTAAATTATATTTTACTGTATTTAAAAACTAACATCATGTTAAAAAAAGAGAGAGAGGGAAGAGAAAGAGGGAGGGAGGAGGAGGTGGGGAGGAAAAAGGTATGAGGGAAGGGGAAAGGAGAAAGGAGAGAGAGGAATTTCCATATCCTTTCATCAATATCGAATTCACGTTTATCTTTGCATACTTCATAAACAACTTATATTTTCGTAGAGATCCGACTTTAAACATTGAGGACAATGTTTCATTTTAGTTTGGGGAAGGGAATATATCGATTTGATGTTGCTTGCTTATTGTTTTGTTCTCACGTACCCGTTTTCCCACAAAAATAGCAAAAATTTTAAATTTTTAGTTATATAAAAAAAAATAATAAAAAAAATAATAATAAAAAAATAAGATGTTAAGACATAAATGTAGTTTTCGTTGTACAGAATAAGAAGTAATTTTGTGACCCGATCAACGTGTAGAAGTTTTCATAACTTTCTCTTCTTAGCAATTAATGATGATAGTTTGTGCTAGTCTCGTGTAGACTTTAAACATGCTAGACTTGAATCGTTAGTAAATGAAGACTTGTGCTAATCTCAAGAAGATTTTAAATATGCCAAGTTGGATTTTATATGGCTAAGTGTTCGCGAATCTCTTTCTTAGAGATATTTAAATTGCAAAGATAAGAAATGATAGTTTATTTATTAAGTCATGACATAAACGTAGAATTGTTGGTTATCTTTCCAGCTCATATGTATTACAATTGTGCTTTTTTCTCCCACTAGCTTTTTCGCTTTTCAATATAAAGTTTAATAAATAGAGTTTGTATGGTTTTTGGGTTGAAAAAGAAAAAAAAATTAATTAGCTAATAGAAGTTATTCTTAGTTTCCTTTGCTTAATTAGGATGAGAACACATCGGATACTTAATTTGGCAATATTATATGTAATCATTATTAAAAGATATTTTGCTTATTCCTTAAAAGCCATAGGGATATATGGATAAGTTAGAATTCAATAATATTCCGAGACTGAAAAAAGTTTGTATTATCCTTGCGGCTCACACCCGATTTACAGCCTTCTTAAAAGGTCGAGGAAGTACCGTAAGTCGAAATAGTTTGCTACATCTTGTCGGAGCGTGGCTAAGTTGTAAGCCTTCTAAAGGATTGATGTGATAATAATGTTGCTTACTATTTTTTCCTATTGTGTGCCTTAAAGAGCCTCAAGGGAATGGTGCAAATAAGATTGGCTCCATCATGTCTAAAGAGCCTTAGGTATATACATAATGGTGCCTTGCTTAAGGAGCCTAATAGAAAGCCAAATTTTGTGCTCGTGTTACCTGTTAAAATCTTGATAACATTTTGATCTTTTTAAAAGGCTAGGAGCTAATTATGCGTTTTCTTAACCTTACTACTTATTTTGGAATTAATAAGTATCGAAACAAGTCTTAAGAGCCTTCGAGTTATATGACTTAAGTAAAATCTTGAGATAGCAAAAGTAGATTTGTGGGGGAAAAGTAAGTACACAAATAATATTTATGAGTAGTGTTAGTGTCATGACTTGTAAATAACAATGAAACTTGTTTTAAGCTTTAGCATGGGAAAAGGAAAACTCAGGGATGATGAAGTTTATCTTATAGACACTTAATTAGGTGCTATTTTGTCTATGATCCCAAAGTTACTGTTTTCCTCAATTTAAGTGAGTTCGAACAAGGAAGTTCGGACACTCTACGATGAGCTTTAGGTCTAGATTAGTTTAACGTTGTAATAGAAATTATCGGGAATCGAGCTCGATAGTTAATCATGTGAATAAGCCATAAGCTCAGAATAAGCTGTTATTGTTTCTTTCTTGTTCCTGCTGAATCCAAGGTACACCTTATTTAAGTTTACATTTGCTCTTTTTCTTTTTCTTAATAAGTTGTTATTTGTTTCATAAGAGTATAGATAAGCTGTGGGATTTGCTTAATGTTTGATTAAGCATAATATTGAGTAGTCTAAATTCTGTCAAGTGCCCTTTTATTTTGCTTTGTTGATATAGTTGATAGGTTGATTACTAAGCTTTTAGAGCTTATAAGCTTAATAAGCTTATTCAGCTTAATTTAAATAAGTAGAGTTAAGTTTTAGCTTCTTAAAAAGCTAATAAGCTGTTTAATATAAAAAAAGGGATGCTGTTTGTTAAAGGTTAGGAGCTGTAGGGGCCTGTCTTGCATATTTTAAAGTTTCTGTTAGTTTAAAATTTAAACTGTTAGTTCTGTTAGTCCTTTTAATTTTCGCAGTTAGTCCTTTGTTAGTTTAAGAGTTAGTCTAGTTAAGTCCCTAGGTTAAGGGGCTGTTTCTGCCATTAGTTCAATCTTTGTGTTTTTAGTATAAAATCTACATTTACACCGCCTACCCTTGTCTTTACTTTTTGTCATTTTTAGCCCATGTGTTTGTTTGGTAAGATTTAGTTTAAGTTTTATAAAAGTAGTTTTTTTTTACATAAAATATAAATTAGGTTTTTAGTTTAATTTCTTAAATTAGTTTTTAATTACTTGATAAAAATTGGGGCTTTTTATAAAATTAGTTTTCTGCATTTTTTTTCTCTTTATAAAAAGTATTTTTATAGAATTTTTAATTTAAGTTTTATATTTTTAAAAATTAATTTTCAAATTTAGTTTTTTTTTTAAACATTTAATTTTTAAACCTTTAGTTTTTTAATTTTAACCTTTTAAATAGAAAACTTAGTGATAAAAAACGTTTTTCTAATCTTTTTAAGTAATTTAGAATTAATTTAGTTTAAAAAGTATTTTTCTTAGTTTTTATCAATTTAATTTCTATTTTTAGGATTTAATTTAGATTAATTAGTGTTTAATTCATATAAAATCCAAAAAGCCTTTAAAAAATATTTCTAATTTTCCTAAAATTTTCTTTAGCATTAATTTAGAATTGGGAATTTAGTTTATAATTTTAGGATTTAAATTGCATTTGTTTTATTTAATGTCGCGTTTAATTTGTTTCCGTATTTAGTTTAATCATCTTAATTGCTTGTGTTTTTAATCTTAGTAGTGTAATAAACCAAATCTATCTCTTTTATTATTCAAATCATGAATCCGAACGAGAACGAGGTTTCCATTGCATGAGTCGTTGGGGATAACGACCCGGGTGAACATACTTATCCGGTTATATACGTATATTATATTTTATATCTTTTAAGAGCGGATTTTCTCGAGGGTAACTTGGGAATTTCCTTAATCTCTCTTATTAGTATTATTATATTATATTTACGTGTATTAAAAACTAACAATCAGGGAGATCCATATCCTTTCATCATTATCGATTCACGTTTATCTTTGCATACTTCATAAACAACTTATATTTTCGTAGAGATCCGACTTTAAACATTGAGGACAATGTTTCATTTTAGTTTGGGGAAGGGAATCTATCGATTTGATGTTGCTTGCTTATTGTTTTGTTCTCACGTACCCGTTTTCCCACAAAAATAGCAAAAATTTTAAATTTTTAGTTATATAAAAAAAAATAATAAAAAAAATAATAATAAAAAAATAATGTTAAGACATAAATGTAGGTTTTCCGTTGGTAAGAATAAGAAGTAATTTTTGACCCGATCGTACGTGTAGAGTTCTAACTTTCTCTCTTAGCAATTAATGATGATAGTTTGTGCTAGTCTCGTGTAGACTTTAAACATGCTAGACTTGAATCGTTAGTAAATGAAGACTTGTGCTAATCTCAAGAAGATTTTAAATATGCCGAGTTGGATTTTATATGGCTAAGTGTTTGCGAATCTCTTTCTTAGAGATTTTAAATTGCGAAGAATAAGAAATGATAGTGTTATTTATAAGTCATGACATTAAACGTAGAATTGTTGGTTTTCTTTCAAGCTCATATGTATTATATTGTGGGCTTTTTCTCCCATTAGCTTGTTTCGCTTGTTATATTAATTGGTTTAATAAATAGAGTTGTATTGGTTTTTTGGTTAATAATAGCTAATAGAATTTTCTTTAGTTCCTTTGTATAGGAGAGTAACACATCAGAGAATACTTAATTTGGCATATTATATGGACAATAAAGAAATATTTTGCTTATTCCTTAAAGAGCCTTAGGGTATATGGGATAAGTAGAATTCAATAATAAATCCGAGACTGATAAAAGTTTGTTGCATCTTGCCGGCTCACAACCGATGTTACAGCCTTTTAAAAAGTCGAGGAAATTACCGAAGTTGAAATATGTTTGCTAACATATTGGTCGAGGCGGTCAATGTTTGTACTTCTAAAGGATTGGGGGGTATAATAATGTTGCATAATTATTTTTTCTATTTGTGCCTTAAAGAGCCTCAATGTGTATAAGGGTGGGCAAATAAGATTTGTCCATTCATGTCTTAAAGAGCCTTAGGGTATATGAACATGAATGGAGCCTTCTATAAGTAGCCTAATAAAAGCCAAATTTGTTGCGCGATGTGGACTTTAATCTTGATAAACATTTTTGATCTTTGAAAAGGGCCTAGGAGCTAATTATGCTTCTAACCGTTACACTTATATTTTGGAAATTAATAAGGTATCTGAACAATCTTAAAGAGCCTCGAGTAATTACTTAAGTAAATCTTGAGATAGCAAAGTTGATTTGGTGGGAGAACAGTAAGTACACAATTAATATTTATGAGTAGTGTTAGTGTCATGACTTGTAATTAACAATGATCTTGTTTTTAAGCTTAGCATGGGAAAAGTGAAAACTCAGGGATGATGAAGTTATCTTTTAGACACTTAATTGTGCTTTTTGTTCTATGATCCTCAAAGTTACTGTTAGCCTCAATTTATTGAGTCGAACAAGGAAGTTCGGTCACTCTACGATGGAGCTTAGGTCTTTAATTAGTTAACGTTGTAATAGGAAAGTATCGGGAATCGAGCTCGATAGTTAATCTAATATTGTATATGTTTTGAGTTTAATCCTAAGCAAAACCCGATCCCGAGTCCTAGTTAAATATCCCGCGCGTTACATTAAATGCGTAGGGATATATATATAGATATTTTCCTTTTGAAAATATCTATTCTTAAAAATCTAATTTCTATCAAAAATCTAATATCTCTTTTCTCTCATCTCTCTCTCTCTTATCTCTCTCTCTAAACAATCTTCTCTTTTCTAGTTTCTTGATTGAATCGTGTTATGAAGTGTTAAACGGGATCCTACAGTTACCAAATGGTTCAAATGCAGATATCCCTAACCAATGTGAAAGCTAACAAGCTCTAAATGTCAGTGCAGGTACTCTCTTAAGTATATCAGTACATCGAGCGTCAATCCCTACAAGGAAGGACTCAAGTTTGTGTTTGCGAAAAAGAAAGATATGCACACAAAAACAGGGTTCAAGGAATTTTTGATCTGATATCACTAAATGACGTTTGAGACACATTTAAGCCTCTTCATCATTGTCAAATGGCGTCTCTGAAAATACACTTCAGTCCCAGTTCCTCAATGTCACAAGACGTTTGATCGCAACAGATCACGCCTCGATCTTATGGCAATGATGTCTTGTTCCACATCAGTACAGGCCGTCGTTCTCATCAAATGACCTTCTGATCATAAACCGTTCAGAACTCGGAATTCAGAGACCACAAGCAAGGAACAGTCAAGTTCAAAGCTGGTTCCACCAAGTTGTTCCTAAGCAAACAAGACAGCTACCATCAAGACAAGAGTTGGAATACAATTCCCACCATCACATAAGCAATGCTGAGACAACAGGTGGGGGGGGGGGGGGGGGGGGGGGGGGGGGGGGGGGGGGGGGGGGGGGGTAAAAGGGGAGGTAGAGTTGTAGGGGGGGGGGGGGGGGGATGAGATTTTGGGGGGGGGGGGGGGGGGGGGGGGGGGGGGGGGGTATGGTTTATATTTTGGGGGATGTTAGTAATAGAATAATGATGTATAACAAGAAAAATTTATTACAAAAAGATTCTCTCGTCTTGTCTCTTTGGAATCGATAACATTACTGATTAGAAATATCGATTAAACATTGACACGGGGTGAAATGATGTTCGAGCGAGAGTTGCAAACAGTTCAAACATGTCATTGTTTAATTTTCTAAATGGCTTATGTGCAAATATCAGTACATAACCACGACTCCCCCAAAAATTTTAAAATCTTGGATAAGGTTAATATCTATCCTCACAACGAGAAAATTAACGTTTCTCGGTCTTGAGTTGTTCTTACAAGACATTCAATGTTTTTAGCTCAAGAAAAAGGATGGTGTACGTTTCAGTGCGCTTACCCTTACCGTTAGAAGAGAAGTCCTCTAACATTTGGTTTTTCAAAAAAGTTGAACATAATTTTTCAAGAATTTCTCGATGACAATTCATAATCTTCCAAAATTGTGTGTTCAACACTCCATCCCTCACAATGTTTTCAAAAGACAACAATTTCTCAATTGGTCCTATTTTTGAGGGGGAGTTTTTCGAAAAACAAAGTTTTAATGTTCTTGGATACATCATCAACGACCATTCTTATGTATTCAAAACATTATCAAAATGTTCCAAACCATTCATGCTGACCATATTTTCCTCCTAAGAATTTTTCAAGACATATTTTAATCACAAGGTATATCAAAACAAATGTTTATTATTTAAAATAAGGGAGAAAAAGTATTTAAAATAGAAAATGATCCTAAATTCGACTCTATGTGCTGAAGAAAATGTTTTATGTTCGATCTTATACCCAACAACATCTTAAATTTCATCGACGATCTAAAGTCATAAGGTGGTTAGGTAGAATCAATCCTATATCAACCAGAACCGGAGATCTACCCAAGGATACTCCAAAGTTAGAAATAGCATCCTTAGGTATGATTAGAGATGAAAGTAAATGGGTAATAATGCCGACTAAGATTGATTAACACTTAGAACAATCACAACAAGGTGTTAGTAATGACGTCTTGGTAAGCATTGAAGGCGTTGAAGAATTAAAAAGAAATGTATGGATAAAGGGTCTAAAGAAATAAGCCCTCCACACAACTTAAGGCAGAAACCGGGTCAATACATATGCTGTCAGAATCACAAGTTGATTGCTGACATTGAAAACGACATCATGGACCCAGTGATGCAATGCACAACCCTTCCCATCCATTCGGGTTTCTCTCAACAAAAACTTGTCTCATTTGTCACGGAGATACACACGTTATCTATTGACATCTCACTTGAGATGTTGACTAATTAAAAAGGTTGCAAACTGCTCCAGCCTCCGAGTACTAAAACCAAAATGCACTAATCGAGTCTAGAGCCAAGAGATCAATCAAAATCTCATTAGGACACATTCCATTTCAAACACTTGTTGAACATCATCAAGTTCCACAAGCTTTTGTTTTAGTTTATCAATGAGTTCTAGCAATATCATTGGATATTGCCGAACATCCGATGATACTAATGTATCACAATGAAGATGGAAATCCTGCTTAGAGCCCGCAGCAAACAAGCTCTTGGTAAGGTGACTTGCGAGAATTGTAATAAGAAATCAAACTTGGACACTGGAAATCGATTGGTCTAGTAAATGAATTGACGGTTGATGAATTTTGATAAAAACATGACACTCTCGATGTGTTACAAAAACTCTTTAACGAGTGACACATCAATTGATTTTCAAATCAATTTTCTCGTTTATCACTAACGTAAACCTGCAGGTCAAACGGTGGTAACGGCAACCTCAATCCCATTCAAATACTCAATCTACGAAGACATACTATCTAGAAAGCTCAAGATTTAAAGACAAAGACTTCCGCTAACTCTGATTTAAAGCTTTCAAGATAATGCAAAAGTATGAGCATGTTGGTCAAAGACATAAGATCGCAAGATGGCAAAGACGATAAAGACAATGACAAAGGCTCAAAGTCAAGATCACAAAGCATGAAGGAACAAGCTTACAACAAACAACGAAGACAAAGACCAAGAACACTCAAGCTTAAACGACAAAAGCAATCTCACTGATCTCATAAAGGAGTGTCATCAATGAACTCACTTCGGGGGAGATTGTTAGCCTCAATTTTATTGAGTCAATAAAGGAAGCTCGTTCCCGTGTTCAAGACCTCACTTCGGGGGAGATTGTTAGCCTTAATTTATTGAGTCAAACAAGGAAGTTCGGTCACTCTACGATGGAGCTTCGGTCTTTAATTAGTTAACGTTGTAATAGGAAAGTATCGGGAATCGGGCTCGATAGTTAATCTAATATTGTATATGTTTCGGGTTTAATCCCAAGCAAAACCCGATCCCGAGTCCTAGTTAAATATCCCGCGCGTCACATTAAATGCGTAGGGATATATATATATAGATATTTTCCTTTTGAAAATATCTATTCTCAAAAATCTCATTTCTATCAAAAATCTAATATCTCTTTTCTCTCATCTCTCTCTCTTATCTCTCTCTCTAAACAATCTTCTCTTTTCTAGTTTCTTGATTGAATCGTGTTATGAAGTGTTAAACGGGATCCTACAGTTACCAATAAGGTAATGAAAACAATACATTATGTCAACACAAATAAATTGTAGGTAGGAAGTTAATTATCAAGAAAAATCATAAAAAGAGAAAATTCTTAAAAAAAATAGGAAATCGGGTATTTTATAACTTGTGATCTCTTAATTCTCTCAACAAAAATCTTTGCTACTTCTCAAAGGTTTAGTTTGGGGAATTTTTGAGGTATTTGGTTATAAGGCATGTGATATTGCGTGAGGACACACAATCGTTTAGTTTGGGGAATTTTGATAAGTGTAGAATACACATATCCGTTTGTACTTAAAATAACCTAATTAAACCCAAAACAGACCAAAAATGGCAAAAATATGCTTGTATTTGTGTTTTGTGTGTGCAGGTACGGATACATCAAAAATCACAAGAAAACAGTCAAAAACAGGCAAGCACGGACACGAGAATCAGTAGAGTACAAAGCCGAAGCCAGAAAAGTCAAGCCTCAGTCAAAGCCGAAGCCAGAAAAGTCAAGCCTCAGTCAAAGTCAGCCAAGAAAAGTCAAAGTCAGTCAAAGATGGTCAAACTAAGTCAAACACAAAAGGACAAATCCTCAAAATATTTCACTTTGGTCCCTTAACTCTCACAAAAGTCCAAAAATGTCCCCTCCTCCCTTATTGGGCCCAGGAAAGCTTAATGGGCCTCTAAAAACCTAGGAAACCCTATCCGGATCCCAAAAGCCCAATCAAAGCCCAAATCCCTAGCCCATTCATTTTTTTATAAACCACAAGGACTGGTTTTGCACTTTCCAAAAGTATTTTATAACTTGAAAAGAAGAAAAAAGAACACAAGGGCCATATTTGCAAATTCTCCAAAGTTATAACAGTTTTAACTGTCGAAAAAGGGCGCGAAACCCATTTACTATTCACCCGTCGTCCCATCTTTACCCAACAGTCAAAATCAAAGGGCTTTCCCCAATTGAGGGACGAATAAGACAATTCAAGTGTAGTACAATGAAATGGCGAGGTTAATTTAGTCTTATCAAGGCATTCATTAGCTCAAGATCAAGCTCTTGACACGTCAGCCATGGTGAAAGCACAAATAATAGTGGGTTTTTGTGCTAATCTACTCACAGAACTAGCACAACATGTCACATCAAAGAATGACATGCTGGCAATCCTCAGGTGTCCACATTATGATCCAACGGCTCAAGAAAGAAATCAACAATGAAAGAAAGATCAAGGGTAGATGATTGATGAAGGCAAGGGCCTAGAAGCTTCTTTCAGCACCTATAAATAGGGCCTCACTCTTCACACACATACACGTAGCTTTTAGGGACTAGTTTTTAGCTTAATTTTACTTTAAATTTTGTAATTTCCTTTTAAATTTTGTAAGCAAACTTTTTATTAATGAAATGCAGTTGTTTTTAATCTCTCAAAATCTCTCTAATTCATAATATCTCATTTTTCTTATTTAGAATTAAGATAAGCCCTTATAAGCTCTAATAAGCTCTCAAGAGTCTATAAGCTCTTGATTTGAGCTTGATTAGCCTTAATCATATTTTAAACCTATAAAATCAGCTTAAATTCTAATTACCTTTGGATTTGGACTTATAAGCTTATGGAAGGGGGATCTAAATTGGAAGGATCCCCAAGGACTTATACCCTAGCTTATTAATAAGCTAGGGAGCTTGTAGCTGCCATTATTGGTCCTCTTGTTTAGCTAGAGGTGCATTGTAAGTTTTCCTTTAATTACTTGTTTTGAATATTAGTTTAATAGCTTTCTAAATTTAGATATGCTTATTTGCTTAATCAGTTTGCTTAATTTTGCTTATTTGGGTCTTATTTAGCTTATCAGCCACAATAGTTAATCTGTTTTTGCTTTTCATAACCTAGATCATAGTTTTTATATAATCAGTCATATAAGCTTTAAAAAACCAAAAAAATAGGTAAATTAGCTTAAATCTTAGATTAATGCTTATTTAGTTGTTAATTCATGATAATTAAGTTTGTTTTAAGCTAGTTTTTATCTGGTATTCAATACTTGTTAATTAGATTTGCAATATAAGCTTTAACTCAAACCTGCCAATACTTTAAAAGGGTGTTTGGAATAAGCTTCTTTGACCACAAAGAGTCAAAGTGAGCTTTAGATTTTCATTGAGTCAGTTTAAATTTCATTTAAAATTAATAGTTAAAGAGTTTTTACAAGTTAGATTTATGCAAATAAAAGTTTAGAACGTTATTTTAATATGTGTAAGCACCATAGGTACTTAGGAGTTTAGATTTAATAGCGTATTAATTGAACTTAGCTCTTTGAGCTATTGTAGGTGTTTGCATTAGTTAGTCAAACACTCACTAAGAGTGTTTTTAGTGCATGCTTTACCCTTAAGGTAACTGCACTATAACTTTGCACTTGTGCAAGTGCATTAGTAGGAACCAGCATTCCTACTGTCACTATTTACTTGAATTTTAGCTAAGTATTCTAGGTTAGTATCTAAGTAAGGATAGGATTAAGTCTAGTATAGCTTAAAATAGAAATAGAGCTTAATTTTATTTTTAATGCTTAATTTTTGCAGACTTAATTTTGCTTATAAAAAAGTCATAATCCTCAAAAGCCAAAAACAGTATTTGCCCAAAGTAATTCCTTATATTGTGAAATTAAGCTTAAGGTTCTAGTTTTTATTGCTTATATAGATAGTTAATAAGTAGTTTAGTTAATTCTCAGAAGCTTAAAACTTAGTTTTTTCTTTTTGCTCCTTTTAGCTGATTTGGATTTTATGCTTATTTCTTTGTTTTCTGAGTTTACAAAATTGTTTTGCATTTTCAGCTAACAAATATAGTTTCCAGCTCTCCTTCCTTTTTATTTAGCTTAAGTAAGCATATAAGATCCTTTAGAACATCTGTTTCTTTATCACAATAAGCTAATTGAGCTGGTGATATTGCTATTTAAGTGAAAACAATCCCAAACACACCACTTTCTGAGTCAGCTGATAAATAAGCATTATGAGCTTATTTGTGCTGTTTAGATATAAGTCTTTCATTAAAGTTTCTCCTCAAGCAGTTCTACAACTTCCCCTCTTTTAAGTTTTTTCTAAAAAGCACTTTGTAAACTTCAACGTATTTAGGGCTTATTAGACTTTGGTTGTTATCGGTAGTTCCATGGACCATCTGTCATTTTTCTATTTCAATTTGTTTCTTAGTAATCACGGCATGTTAAATGCTTTTAGTCCCGTAAGCCCCTTAGTCTTTTACACAGTTAGTCCCTAAGTTAGTTTTTAATTAGTATTTATTTAGATTTAATAATAATTAGGTTAAGGTTTTAATTTAATTAGTAATTAGGGTTTAGTTTTTAATAAGTTTAATTAAAGTTTTATAAAAAGTGAAAAATTAGGGCTTTTATTTAACCCCTCTGTTAGCTAGTTAGTTTTTAATTAGTTTAAATTTTAGAAAAATCATATCTTTTAATCTAAAAAGCCAAAAATAGTAATTCCTTTTTCTAAAATTTTCTTTTTACTTATTTTACTTAGGAAAAATATAACTTCAATTATTTTCTATTTTTTATTTTTAGGATTTAATTAGAATTAAATAGTTTTTAATTGATAAAAAATTCAAAAATAATCTAAAAAAATATTTTTAAAATTTTCTTTTATCCTAATTTAGGTGTAGAAAATTAGTTTGCAATCTTAGGGTTTAATTTTAGTCTATTTGCTTAATCGTCGTGTTTTATTTGTTTCCCGTATTTGTTTAATTGTTTAATTGCCTTTAATTGTTCAATTTTAATTGTTGCTTTTTATTTAGTAGTCATAGATATCAAAATCATCTATTTTCTTATTCAAATCATAATCCAAGCTTAAACGAGGTTTCAATTTCACTAGTCGTTGGGGAAACGACCCGGGTGATCATATTTATCCGGTTAAATATACGTATTATATATTATATTATATATTTTTGAGAGTGAATTTTCCTTAGGGAATTTTCTTAATTGCTCTTGTGGAATATTATTTTTATAGTATATTTTATTGTGTATCTAAACTGCAATCAGTTTTTGGCGCCGCTGCCGGGGACTAGTGTTTAAGATTCCTTCGTTTTTAGTTTATTTGGTTTGAAGATCCTTTCACCCTCGAAAGTTTCATTCTTGTTTTATAATTCAAAAATCCAAAAAAAACCATGGTGAAAGCACAAATAATAGTGGGTTTTTGTGCTAATCTACTCACAGAACTAGCACAACATGTCACATCAAAGAATGACATGCTGGCAATCCTCAGGTGTCCACATTATGATCCAACGGCTCAAGAAAGAAATCAACAATGAAAGAAAGATCAAGGGTAGATGATTGATGAAGGCAAGGGCCTAGAAGCTTCTTTCAGCACCTATAAATAGGGCCTCACTCTTCACACACATACACGTAGCTTTTAGGGACTAGTTTTTAGCTTAATTTTACTTTAAATTTTGTAATGTCCTTTTAAATTTTGTAAGCAAACTTTTTATTAATGAAATGCAGTTGTTTTTAATCTCTCAAAATCTCTCTAATTCATTAGATCTCTTTTCTTATTTAGAATTAAGATAAGCCCTTATAAGCTCTAATAAGCTCTCAAGAGTCTATAAGCTCTTGATTTGAGCTTGATTAGCCTTAATCATATTTTAAACCTATAAAATCAGCTTAAATTCTAATTACCTTTGGATTTGGACTTATAAGCTTATGGAAGGGGGATCTAAATTGGAAGGATCCCCAAGGACTTATACCATAGCTTATTAATAAGCTAGGGAGCTTGTAGCTGCCATTATTGGTCCTCTTGTTTAGCTAGAGGTGCATTGTAAGTTTTCCTTTAATTACTTGTTTTGCATATTAGTTTAATAGCTTTCTAAATTTATGATATCTGAATTTGCTTAATCAGTTCTTAATTATGCTTATTTGGTCTTTATTTAGCTTATCAACCACAATAGTTAATCTGTTTTTGCTTTTCATAACCTAGATCATAGTTTTTATATAATAAGTCATATAAGCTTTAAAAAACCAAAAAATATAGGTAAATTAGCTTAAATCTTAGATTAAGGATTATTTAGTTGTTAATTCATGATAATTAGTTGTTTAACTAGTTTTTATTTGGTATCAATACTTGGTAATTAGATTTCAATATAAGCTTAACTCAAACCCTGCCAAAACTTAAAAGGGTGTATTGATATAAGCTTCTTTGACCAACAAAAGAGTCAAAGGGAGCTTTAGATTTTCATTGAGTCAGTTAAATTTCATTTAAAATTAATTTTAGTTTTTTATTAATAAAGAAGTTTTTTTTTTACAATTAATTTGGAAAAAGAAAAGTTTAGAACTTATTTTAATAGTGTTAGCACCAGGGACTTAGGAGTTTAGATTTTATAGCTTATTATTGAACTCGCTCATTGAGGCTATGTTGGTGTTTGCATATATTTTGCAAACATCACTAAGAGTGTTTTTAGCAGGCTACCCTTAGGTAACCTGCACTATAACTTTGCACTTGTGCAAAGTGCATCAGTAGGAACCAAGCAGTTCCTACTGTCACTTTTAGCTTGAATTTTAGCTAAGTAATTCTAGGTTTTAGTATCTAAGGTAAGGATAGGATTAAGTCTAGGTATAGCTTAAAATAGAATAGAGCTTAATTTCAGTTTTTAGCTTAATTTTGCAACTTAATTTTGCTTATAAAAAGTCATAAATCCTCAAAAGCCAAAAACAGTAGTTTGCCAAAGTAGATTCTTATATTGTGAAATTAAGCTTAAGGTTCTAGTTTTTATTGCTTATATAGATAGTTAATACTTAGTTAGTTAATTCTCAGAAGCATAAAACTTATTTTTGCATTTGTTCCTTTTAGCTGATTTGGATTTTATTCTAATTTATTCTTTGTTTTCTGAGTTTGGCAAATTGGTTTTTCATTTTCACTATCAAATAAGTATCTATTCACTCCTTTACTCTTTTTTAATTAGCTAAGAAACATATACTAGCATCTTTTAGAACATCTTTTCTTTTCTCACAATTACGCTTAATTTGACTGATATAGCTTTTAAGTGAAAACAATCCAACACACACTTTCTGAGGTCAGCTGATAATAACTCTTATTGAGCTTATTGTGGCTTTTAGATATAAGTCTTTTTCATTAAAGTTGTTCTCCTCAAGTGTTTCTACTACTTCCCTCTTTTAAGTTTTTTTTTCTAAAGAAAAAGAGAAGCACTTGTAAACTTCAACATATTTAGGGGCTTATTAGAGACTTGTTGTTATCGGGTTAGGACCTTAGGGACCAATCTTGTAATTTTTCTATTTCAATTGTTTCTCAGTTATTCCTGGCAATGGTTAAATGCTATTAGTCCCGATAGCCCTTAAGTCTTGTACACAGTTAGTCCCCTAAGTTAGTTTTAATTAGTTTTATTTAGATTTAAATAATAATTAGGTTAGGTTAATTAGTTTAATTAAATTTTATAAAAAATAAAAAGTTTAGGGCTTATATTTTTAGAAAATTTATGCACATTTCTCTATTTAGTGTAATTATTTAGAAAATTATTAGGACTTTTGTTTTTAAAGTTTATATTATTTTTATAGTATTTTAATTAGTTTAAATTTTAGAATAATCATATCTTTCAATATAAAAAGCCAAAAATAGTAATTTATTTTTCTAAAATTTTCTATTACTTATTATACTAGAAAAATAATAATTTCAATTATTTTATATATCTTTAATTTTTATTATTAATTAGAATTAAAAATAAGTTTTTAATGAATAAAAAATTCCAAAATAATCTAAAAAAATATTCTTTATTTTCTTAAAATTTTTCTTATCCTAATTTAGGTGTAAGAAAAAAAAAAAAAAATTAGTTTGCAATCTTAGGGTTTAATTTTAGTCTATTTGCTTAAGTGTTGCGTTTTATTTGTTTCCCGTATTAGTTTAATTGTTTAATTATTTTTAATTGTCCATTTTAAATGTTGCTTTAGATTATCAAATCATCCATTTGCTTATTCAAATCATAATCCAAGCTTAAACAAGGTTTCAATTTTCCCACTAGTCGTTGGAGAAACGACCCGGTTGATCAAGTTTCCCGATTTAATATACGTACCTATATATTATATTATATATATTTTTTAAGTTGAATTTTCCTAGGGAATTTTCTTAATTGCTCTTGTGGAATATTATTTTATAGTATATTTCATTGTGATAAAAAACTTTACACCAGGCCAAGGTTAGTAAAGATGTCCATGCCAGTTGGTATTCAGTCCGGACAAAGTATAGCTCCACGATTCCATTCTCCACTTGCTCCTTTATGAAATGGTAGCGAATATCGATGTGCTTAGCTCTTGAATGTTAAACATTGTTGCAGCATAAAGCAATCACACTCTTATTGTCGCAGTACATAGGGATCTTATTGAATTGAAAGCCATAATCTGTTAGCTGTGAACGCATCCAAAGGATTTGTGATCAACACCCAGATAAGGCAATATATGCGGCCTATGTACTCGATATAGCAGTGCTCTTTTGCTTCTTTGACGACCAGCTAACAAGATTTTCACCTAAGAACTGAGCGCTTCCCGATGTACTATGTCTAGTGTCCTGACACCGCGCGTGATTGACATCTGCATAAGCTGTGAGTGACATATCGGTATCCTTTGAGTACCATAGACCCATGTGAATGGTTCCGTTAAGGTATTGAAAGATCCGTTTCACTGCTTGTAAGTGCTTTTTGGTAGGCTTAGCCTGATACCGGGCACATAACCAGACAACATAGTTAAGGTCAGGTCTACTGGATGTAAGATACATTAAGGATCCAATCATGCCACGGTAAAGTGTAGCATCAACTGGTTTCCCCTGTAGATCTTCATCCAGTTTCTTGTTTTCAATCATGGGTGTGTCGACAGAATCAGTAGAATGCAACCCATATTTTTTAACAATTTCAGAAGCATATTTAGATTGGTTTATAAAGATGCCTTTGGGACTTTGAGATATTTGTAATCCTAAAAAGAATGACATTTGCCCCATCATCGACATCTTGAACTTATTGGTCATCTGATTAGCAAACTCATTACACATGGCAATATTAGTTGATGCAAATATTATATCGTCAACATAAATTTGTACCAGTAATATGTCGTTTCCAACATGCCGTGTGAAGAGTGTTGGATCAACTGCACCTTTAGCGAATTTTTAAGACATAAGGAATCTTGATAGCATATCATATCATGCACGTGGTGCTTATTTAAGACCATAAAGAGCCTTTTTGAGCTTGTACACATGCGATGGGTTGTCCTGATCAACAAATCCTTCTGGTTGAGAAACGTAGACCTCTTCTTTGAGCTCGCCATTCAAGAAAGCCGTTTTGACGTCCATTTGGTAGATTGTCATATTCTTGTGAGCGGCATTAGCTACGAAGATACGAATGGCCTCTATTCTAGCAACTGGTGCAAATGATTCCTCGAAATCGATACCCTCTTCTTGTCTGAATCCTTGAGCAACTAGTCGAGCCTTATTCTTTAGTACCCCACCAGATTCATCTGTTTTGACCTTATAAATCCATTTGAGTTTGATCAAGAACACGTTATCTGGACACGACACCAATTCCCAAACTTTAAGTCTTTCAAATTCATAAATTTCTTCTTGCATTGCATCGATCCATGACGGTTCGGTCATTGCTTGTTTAAAGTTTTTGGGTTCTATTGAATTAAGGAAGGCATCAAAATAACACCACATGGCCTCAGTTTTGAGTTGCTTCCTTGTAGATACAGAGCGAGAAGGATCACCGATCACGTTTGCTATAGGATAATCATAGTCCATCTACCAAGGTATTCAAATGGAGTGTAGATTTGTCTTTGTTAGCCTTAATTGTATTAAGTCGAACAAGAATGTTATCAGTCTTATTAAGTCAATTAGGTCTTGTAAAGTAATAGGTTATTCGGGTATTAACGGGCTTGGAATGCAATCTAATATTGTCCATGTATCGGGCTTTAAGCCCAAGATAAGCCAAGCTCGACCCAATTAATAAGCCCATACGCCAAGTATATGGCTAAGGGTATAAAAGGAACCCTCTCCTCACATAGAGAGGGTGTTGGTTGCATTTTGCTTTCACTTGTAACTCACCAAACTCTCTAATCTAATTTTTCCTTCTTGTTTCTCTCACTACCTTCTCTCTCTACATCCTAGCTTATTTTCTACTCATTCTTGCTTATTGGTGATTCATATAGTTGTGTTTGGATCATAATTCATTGGGATAACATGTGGTATCAATCGCCAAGGGGTGTTTAGTGGTTGATTTGTGCTTAAAAGACCAATTCGTGGCCTATTGTGGTACAAAAGCCCACAACCTCTTCTAGTTGTTGGGTTTTTGGTTTGTTAAGCATGTACTTTCTTATTTAGAACATGATCTAGTTGCTTAGTTTGATGTTGACTAGCTTATCTCATAAGCTTATTTTGTTTTTTGAGCTAATTCGCATGTTTTCTAATTTTTTTCTAACTAGCGAATTCTACAAGGCACAAGGCAGCGAGTTTGTATTCTTGTTATAGGTGAAACAGGACTAAAAGTACGAAAGTGACGGATTGTACTATCGAAAGTGATCTTTTTGAAAAACAGCGAGTTACAGGACAAAACAACAAGTTACTGGTCAAAACAGCAAGTTATAGGCAGTTTCAGCTAATTAACCAGCGAGTAACAAGAATTTCCAGCGAGTTAAGCAGCGAATTAAGAAGCGAGTTAAGCAGCGAATTACACCAGCGACTTACAGGAAAGTCAGCGAGTTACGCAGAGAGTTAAGCAGCGAGTTAAGCCAGCGACTTACAGGAATTTTCAGAGAATTAAAGCAGCGATTTAGAGGATTTAGCAGCGATTTACAGGTACATTGAAGACAAAATTTCTAAAGTCAAAGTCAAACGTTATGCTGCCCAAATCTTCTCAATCCAGCGAGTTATCATAGATCCAGCGAGTTTTCATTACAATCAGTGATTTTTCAACTGCTTGAAATCTTTGCATTTCCCGAACCTTGCTTTATTGGACTTTGGACTCAGGACTTTAACTCAACGTACTGCTTAGACTTAAAACGTTAATCAATTAATCAAACATCATCTTCAAATCAATTCTACTTTCACGGTTTAACTATTGATTTTGTAAAATCCTGACAAGTTATTTTTCTTCTCGGTTTTAATCATAGTGTTGTAAAATCCCGTGGAAATTAATTGAATTCATTTAAACCACAATACAATCAACACTTCATTACACTTAAGATCCGATACCCATTCACAACTTCATCAAAATGTTAAATACCAATAACACAATGCAAACTCAAACATCCAATACTCTACACAATGCTATCATGGAAGCAGGTGGCAAAGATCGTCCACCAATGCTAGCACCGGGTAATTACGTTCTGTGGAAATCCAGAATTAAGAGATACATCGACACCAAACCAAACAATGAACTCATCCACTGTTGTCTCTAGAATCCACCATACAAGTTCAAATGGACTGAGAAGATCGTTCCAGTTGCTGAAGGTAGTTCTGAAACAACTACAGAAGGGTATATAGAGAACTATAAGAATGTTTCACAAGACATACGAGATCAACTGAATGCCGAAGCTGAAGCCGTTCAGATCACTCTTACAGGGATAGATAACGACATCTACTCCACAGTTGATGCTTGTCCTAATGCATGTGAAATGTGGAAAGCCATTGAACGGTTGAAACAAGGTGAATCAATCAATGTTCAAGATCTTGAAACAAATTTGTATTGGGAGTTTGGAAAATTCACATTATGGGATGGTGAATCACTTGAATCGTATTACTCAAGGTTCTACAAGATGATGAATGAGCTAGTCAGGAATCAGTGTGATGTTACAAATCATCAAGTGAATGTCCAGTTCTTACTTCAACTACAACCAGAATGGCAAAGGTTTGTGACACTTATTAAGCAGAGTCAAGAGTTGAAGACTGTCTCATATCACAAACTTTATGACATCCTGAAGCAACACCAGAATGAAGTCAACGAGATAAGAGCTAAAAGACTCGCACGTACTGCTAATCCACTTGCACTAGTTGCTCAACAACAACCAGCTTACCATCCTCAAAACCATCCAAATCAATACACTCATAGTTCCTCAACCAGATCTCAACAAGATGCTACCAGAAACAGAGGAAAAGCAATTGTCAACTCTCCTCCACTTACTTATGATGAAGAACCTACTATGGTTGCTGAAGATGATGAAATGTCAAAGGACAAGGAGATTGATAAACTCATGGATTTAATTTCTCTATCGTTCAAGAAAATCTACAAACCTACCAACAACAACCTTCGAACTTCATCAAACACCAGTAGAGCTAATCAAGATAATTCTCCAAGAATCAACAGAGGCATCGGGTATGACAATCAAAGGGTAGTCAATGTTGCTGGGGCTAGGGAGAATGTAGGTACTCAGGTTGTAGAGCAGTCTGGGATTCAGTGTTATAATTGCAAGGAATATAGGCATGTAGCAAGGGACTGTCAGAAACCTAAATGGGCAAAAGATGCAGCTTATCACAAGGAGAAGATGCTATTGTGTAAGCAACAGGAAGCTGGATTTCAGTTGAATGCAGATCAAGCTGATTGGAGGGATGACACTGATGACGAACCTGACAATCAGGAATTGGAAGCACATTATATGTACATGGCACAACTTTAAGAGGTTACTCTAGATATTGCTGACAATTCTGGACCCATCTTTGATGATGAGCCATTGCAGAAGGTACAAAACAATAATGATAACTATAATGTGTTTGCCATTGAAAATGAAAACTCTGAGCAACCTGAATCTGTTAATGACATATATCTAAAGGAACATGGTGAAACAAACATTACTATTGATTCATTGGATATGTGTTATGATAGAGAACATGATGACCAGGATGATACGGATGAACTTGATCAAGAACGTGATTTGCTTACTTCTTTAATTGAGAAACTAAAATGTGAAATTGATGATAGCAAAAACTGTAATAAATTTTTGGAATCATCAAACAAGGCTCTAGTTGATAAATTGAAAGGTGAAATTGAGGATTTTAAAACAAAAAATAAAAATTTAGATTCATCAAATAACCATTTCAAAGAAGCAAACAATGAACTGTCTAAGACAAATCAGTTGATGTTCAAAGACCTTAAAAAGTTCGAAGAGGAACTTGATAAGTATCATGATTTGAATTATGCGTCAAAGGTGGCAATTGATTGTGCAAAAGCTAAAGGGGATTTAATGTCATACAAAATCGAATCTGAAAAATCATCTAATGAATATACTCGAAAGATAAATGATTTAAATCAAACGATTTTGAATATGAAAAAAGGAGCTTCTTGCACATCAAGAAACCATCTCCATAATGTCACAAGAAAAAGAGGCTCAGATTAAGTTTTACAAAACTCGTGAAGACAAAGAACTTGATAAGGTCATTGCTTTAGAAAACAAAATCAAGGTTTTGGATGATATTGTATATAAAACCGGACAATCAGTTCAAACAATGAATATGCTTAATCGTAACTGTAAAACGAGTTTTGCAAAACCTGAGATCCTTAAGAAAGCTCAAAGAGTGAATCCCTCGGCCTATATGATAAGGTTTTTGCTATAAAATAATGATAAAACTTTGCAGTAAATGGTAACAAAGTACCCTGAATCTGACAAACGATTCGTCTTGCAAAAGAAAGTCGATCAAAATTAAGCGATTTAAATCAAACCTTTTTGATTATGACCAGCTGAATAATCTTTATGATTTGTTCGTTCCACAACGAGAAAAGTCGCATGAACAACACTATTTTCCAAAAACGTCAAAGATGAGTCATACATCTTCTAATAATGAATTTTCCAAAGAGTCTTTTCGTAAACAAACAACTTTGTTAGAAAAATGAATGGATGAATCCATTCCTTAGGATCAAAAGTGTAAAAGCTCTAAAGAACTTTTCAAGATTAAAAAGAGTGTTGACACGATTTTTGATGGAGTGGAACGTTACAAACAAACAATCGCTAAAAGAACATATTTTTGGTAACATAGATCCGTTCATTCAAACACAATTCGAAGAGAAATTTATGCCTCTAAAGTTAGAAGAATCAATGGCGGGACTTAGAAAAATTTTCACTTGTCTTTGAACGTGGAAATGGTTATGGCTAGATTTTGAGATACTTTAATTCTCTTGAAGCAGTTGCAGTAGACACACTCAAATCTCAACTAGATACTCAAAAAACACAGATATTTGAATGAAAATCGACCGACTTTTCTAGGGAATATTACATGCTTGATCACATGAATGCGAATATTAGTGTGCTATACAACTGTCTGGATGAAGTTACTAATTTGCAATGTGATTATCTGGAAACTTTGGAAAAATGTGAACGTCTTGAAAAAGAACTTTCAAAAAGTAGAACAATGTCAAAGAGTTTTGAAGCACTTCAGAAACATGCGATGTAACATCCGAGAATTTTCGGAATTTTTAAAGGAGATATAAGTTATTCCTAGGTTGAATTATCAAAACGAGTAGCTAAATCACGTTTTCATTATTCGGACTCTAAAGCAATTTGATGTAAAACGACATTCCTGACAACTTTTTAGTTTTGACCGAGACCCGAAAACAACCATAAGGTGACTGAAATGCCCTTAAAACAGCCCCGCAAGGTTTTGAAAACTGCACACAACGGATACCGACAAAAAAAAATAATAATTAAATTTATTATTTTTAATTATCGCTATTTATTTAATAAAAATATTAAATAAAATTATTTAATAATTTTACTTATTAAGCGTTGTTGATAACGCGATTATCCGAGTTAAAATTTCCTTTTATTTTTAACAAAGTCACAAAATAAATAACAAACGTTTTAAATAAATTCTATAAAACATTTACGAAAATTAGTGGAGTGAATACTCATTTTTATCAGAAAAATAATTTAGAAAACAATGGCGAAAGTTTCGAGATTCGAATCGTCCGTTAAGTCATTCAAACAAGTCCCGAACCGCTTTTATCAAAACTTCATTAAAACATTTACACTTTCTACCCTAAACTATTTGAACTTGTCACTTGATTTTTATAGCTTTAATATAAATAAGTTTTTATTTATAATAAATTTCATTTCCATCACTAATAACACACACAATATAACTCTTCTCCCTCCTTTCTCTCCCTCAAAATTCCGGCAGCCCTTCCCCCGCCGCCGGCCACCACTCGCCGCCGCCGGAAAACTTTTCCGGCGGACTTTTCCGGCCAACTCCAAAAACACTCCTCATCACCGGATCTATTCGATCCCCACACCCACTCTCCTCCACGCCCCTTCCCCCCCTCCGCCTGTCTCAGCCACCGCTGCCACCCTCATCATAACATCATCAGCATCAGCCTCACGACCACCACTAAGCGTGCGGTTGGTCATTAAAAACTCGACAAGGGTGCGCTCGGTTTATGGGAGTACCCACTAGGGTGCGTTTGTTGTTCGGTGTAAACACCAAGAAAAAGGGTGCGTTTGGTTCCTCAGACACCAACAGTGGGTGCGGGTGGTTTCGTGGTGCAAGATTAGAGTGCGTGGGTTTTATATGTCACCAACGAGGGTGCGTTTGCCATTGTCTCAGCCACCACATGGTGCGTTTGGCTTTATTCTCGACCACCTAGGGGTGGGTTTGGTTCGAGTATAAACAACATAAGGGTGTTTGTTTCGGAAGTAAAACAGCCACAAAGGGCGTGTTTGGGTCCGGGTCGGCGGCTAGGTGCGTTCGGGATCGGTGACAGCCGGGTCGGGTGTGGTTTTACGCCATAAGGGTGCGTGTGGGTTCTGTTGTAAACAGCCGACAAGGGTGGGTTTGGTTCGGGTTTAGCAGCAGTTTAGGGTGTGTTTGGGTTGATGTTGGCAGCCGTAGTGTGCGTTTGGTTTATAAGGGAACATAATAGGGTGCGTTTGATTGACTGAAATATAGATAAGGGTGTGTTTGGTTTAAGGAGATAAACACCAAGGGTGTGTTTGGTTGGTTTAACAGCACAAAGGGTGCGTTTGGTTTATATAAGTGGATACTAAAAAATTAAAGGATTTCGTATATAAATTTATATATTAAACCGGATCTAAATGTGGTATTGGTTAAATAAATATTTTATTTATTATTTTGTTTTATTTTTTGTGTTTTTTTTTGTTTTTTTTTTTTTTTTTTTTTTTTTTTTTTTATTTTTTTTTTGTTTTTTTTTTTTTTTTGTTTTTTTTTTTTTTTTTTTTTTTTTTGTTTTTTTTTTTTTTTTTTTTTTTTTTTTTTTTTTTTTTTTTTTTATTTTTTTTTTTTTTTTTTTTTTTTTGTTTTTTTTTTTTTTTTTTTTTTTTTTTTTTTTTTTTTTTTTTTATTTTTTTTTTTTTTATTTATTATTTTCGTTTTTGTGTTTATAATAACTGTTAAGGGATGTGTTTGGGTTTGCAACATGGATTGATTCAATTGAGGGAAAATGGTTAACTTTTGTTAATATGGAAAACGTTAGATAAATGAATATGTCATACCGAGATTTTTATAAATCGCTACACGTAGTAAACTTTTACAAAACTAATGTATTTATTATCTTGAATTGTCATGAGAATTATTAAATCCTGATGACTCGATAACCAAGCGTAAGCTATAATTTTATAGATTTCATTTATCTAGTCCACAACTTTACAACGTGCGTTTATTTTTATAAAGGAACTTTCTATTAAATCATTTGGGGATATTCGGGCGCGTGTCGAATTATTTAGTGTCATTTATTTTATCACATTTCTTATATAATACTTGGAAGTATTATATAATTAGACTATTTTATTTTAATTGTCATCTTTTAAATATAACGCATGTCGCGTAGTATATACGCTTCAGGTTATTCTTTGGGGTTGTGTATCTTGTTATATAATTCACGGTATGAATTATATACTCGGTTATTTTTCATTATGTAATATATGAGGAATATATTACACAATTTGCGTCTACTTCTGATTTATTTATTTAACCAACCACCAAACTATTACAACTTTAAATCTAAATCTTTTATCAAGCAACGTATACGTTGATGTACTCATCCAATCGAAACCCACGTACAATATCCAAGGCTAGTGGGAATTTGCCCGTAAATAAACCAGCAACCTCTTGTCGGCCGTTTCAGTATTTTCCGTTCTGGTCTGGCTCTTAATATATGCGCATTCCCCCCGCCACTCGTTCTTCACCATCGATGTGATTTATAGCCCCTCATTCACTTGTTTTAAACATTTACTTTACAAATCTCGGGGGAATACATGCTCAAGTACAACTTGTTTTTACATATTCGTATTACAATATCTTTTTACAGACGTATTCCACACACTTGGCTTACATACTTGATTTTGTAATTCATTACAAACGCAATTACATGGTTGATTACAAACTTGGTTTTCAACTTTGTCACTTACTCATTGCGTACGTGCTTACGAAATTGTTTACATACTCATCGAACTCAGAAACTACTTGATTTATAGTCACACTCATTTCTACTTATGGATTTAAGTACTCAAAGCTATTTACGAATACAACAGTAAATTTTTATTGGACACAAGTGTTTTTCGGCTATCATCTCCTGTTTACGTGTTTGCCTAGGTAACATAACCCACTATTGCCCAATTATCATGAACTGTCAATTTCTTGACCGGAGGACCGGTTGAGGGAGCGCGAGTGTGTAAAAGATCTATTGGGATTGACATCTCATTCCGGAGTGAGTAGCTCTCACAAATTCGACATGTACATGAAAACAACGCATACATACATGTCGGAACAATTTGGATGTTTACGGGTTTGAACATCTACACGGGCACATTTAGTGCATTAAATGTGCATACATATATGTCGATCATCAGTGTCATAGACTTAGCGCAACAGTAATATGTAAATTATGTTGGTAACTGTATTTGTTATAGTAGACCCATACATTTTGGAAAATCAACGATTTCACCTGTCCATAACTAACTTTGAACATTACTGATTTCTGAACACTTTCATTATATTGCGACGAAGCAATAAACACTAAACTCTTTTGGTTCTACATTTACTCTTACATTTTTGGCGATTATTATAAGGATTGAAATAATCATACATACTTTATAAATCTTTGGATTCCAACATTTACATTTATACTTACAAAACTCTATGAACTCACCAACTTTAATGTTGACACTTTTAAGCATGTTTTTCTCAGGTGAATTAGATGCTTGGATTATTTGATGTGCATTGGAGTCTTTACATTCAAGTTTTTCATGGTGATGCAATTATGGGACAACTATTATTTTGATTTCAGAAAATCAACGAGATTGTTTTACAAACGACACATTTAGAGGTCGTTCTCTTGTATCTTGTGCTATTGTATTATGAAGTAACGCCCCCTGACATATTTCCGCTGCGACACATTTTTGGGGGTGTTACAGATTGGTATCAGAGCCAAGGTTATAGAGAACTAGGTTGCATATTTTACCCTAGACTATAACCGTTTTCACAAACATTGCATCACATCAAACATTTTCAAAGTGCATACACGTTACTTGCTTATGTGCTTACATTACGTGCTGCATTAAGTGCTTATGTGACATACATATATGTAATATATATGCTTACATCTTTTGCGTATATCGCACGTTTATTTATATAAGAGTTATTTATATAAATACCAGAGCATTTCTTAAGACATTGTGAGTTGCACAATGGTCCCAATTATACCTCAGACATTGTGAGTTATACAATGGTTTCATCTTACTTTTAGACATTGTGAGTTGCACAATGGTCTCATTTTGTTCTCAGACATTGTGAGTTAAACAATGGTCTCTAAGAATATTATTTTTTTTCATAGCTTTATACTATATTGTATTACACAAAGACCGTCATAATTTTGTTTACATGGGATTATGTATGAATCTAAGTATTACAAGTCTTGTATGGGCGGGACTTGTAATAGGAAGATTGATATGATAATCGCTATACTGATTCGTTCATAGAGATCTTCACCTTATTTACTCTAGCCGAGTACTCATTAACTATCTTGAACACTATGTCGATCTTCCCTGATTGTTTTACTCCCCGTCTCCGAAGACGAATTTTAAATACTCGTTCCATACTCATTAGAGCATCGGCATCGTTATGTCATTCACCACCTGGAAAACTTTGTGAGTACGCGTGTTATATCAGAAGTTATTAAGTAGGATGATTTATAATCTCTTTATTTAAAAGGATTGGGACGCCTCTTCAGTTAAATAAAGAAATTATAAATCACCGAACCATGAGTTTATCATTTCTTACTTACATAAATTTGGACGCTTCTTTATGTAAATAAGAAATTATAAATGAGTGGGCTTAATGGTATCCGACATGACACGAGTATGAACCTGAAATCGATAATCATCAGAATCCGTTGAAAGGGTCTAGAGACACAATCGTGTCTTACTACTCAGCAAAATCTTAAGGCCTCGCTTGGAGCTACCTTATCTCATTCTTAAGTTATTACTTTTGCCATTGCAAGTCCTTGCAATCACGAACTGTCTGTGGAGCTAACAGACTGAGTGCAATATCCCGTCACCATTTGTTATAGTATTGACGTTATGGTCGCTACTGTTGGGTCCTGGAGCGGTCCCGACTGATACAACTTTATCCAATAGGTTATGCAACTCTTCTTAAACCAGATAAACACCTATCAAAGAAACTTATAGTCGAACTATTCATTTCGGGCCACTAGTAGGAAGACTTAGGTCGCGATACATCCTAGTACTGCCAAGTAAGTTGGATACTTACATACATAAACCACGTTGATATGAATCATCGAACATTACAAATAGTAGAAACGAGACTCCGTCCTCGGACATTTAGAAACTTATACAAACATACCCACGCGACTACACTTTTTCCTTCGATGTGTTCTCTATTAAGAGGTTTGCTTCATAAAGCATTTATACCAACAATAAACCTTGTAATGATGTTTCTCTAAGATACCTATTCTAATGGATTGGATATCCAGGTCAACCTAGCCGAAATTTATGGATATTAAGAAATGTCAAAACATTAGATATTGCTGAATAAAGTTATCAGCGTCATGTTTAAATGGCTTAGTAAATCTTAAGTCTTATTCCTAGTCACACAATCGGATAACACAAATTTAATCTCGGGACGAGATTTCTTTAAAGGGTAGGTATTGTAACATCCGGTAATTTTCAGAACTTTAGATAACTATCTTACCCTGTGACTTTTCGGTTCTGGCTTGACTTATAAGAACGATCATCTAAATCACGTTTTCACGACTCGGACTCTAAAGCAATTTGATGTGAAACAACATTCCTGACAACTTTTCAGCTTTGCCCGAAACCTGGAAACGAGCCGAAAAGGGCTAAAACAACACTGCAAAGATTATACGGACAACATACAACGCGGACACAAAAAAATAATTAAATTTGTTTTTAATTATCAGTATTTATTTAATAAAAATATTAAATAAATTAGTCATCATTTTTTTAATTAAAAAGAGTCGTTGATAACGCGAATGCTCGAACTTAATCATTTTTATTCGGACAGAGGCATAACTCTGGTTCACATAAATGAGAACAGTATTATGTTAAATATTTATAAAATATTTATGAAATATTATCAGCGAATACGCATTTTCTATTCGGAAAAATGATTCTTTTGAAAAACAAGGCGCAAGTTTCGTGCGTAGGAATCATTCGTTAAGTCGAGCTCAAACGAGTCCCGAACTGATACGTATCAAATTTTTACTAGAAGTTACAAAAAGGAACCTGGACTATTTCAACTTGTCACTTTGTTACATATTATGAATTATATTATATATATATATATATATATATTTACTTATTATTATATAGTATATTATTTTTATATTAAATATAAACTTTAATTTCATTTCTTTCTCTCTTTGACATTCACACATACCTGTTACAATCGCCCACTATCCCTTCTTCCCCTTGTTTAGGCCACACCACGCTGGCCATACCACCGCCGCCGGAAAGTTTTTCAGCGGGCTGTTCGTTCGAGACAATTATTACTCCCTAATCGCCCGATCTACCTGATCCACCAATCCACTCGCCTCCACACGCCTCCTCGCCACCACCACCCTCCTACCGCCGCTGCTATATCACAGACGCCTCTCCTCCTCCATTTGACTGCTACACCACGAGCAGCCCACCACCACCATCAAGGCTGCCACTCCAAAAAGGGTGCGATGGCAGCCGTTGTCGCCTCTACCGCCGCGACCACCACCTATCCGTTGCCACAGCCACCACCTCATAAATACAAAAAGGGTGCGGTTGGTTTAAAGATTTCACCTAGGGTACGTTTAGCTGCCAACCACCCATAAAGGGTGTGTTTGGTGTTGTTGCAGCAGACTAGGGGTGTTTGTTTCTGGATTTAACATCGTTTAAGGGGTGTTTGGTTGAGGTAGAAAATATCTAGGAGCGTTTGGTTTGGCTGTTAAACAGCCGTAGGTTGCGTTTGGCTGTTGGAACAACCAAAGGGTGTTTGGCTTAACAGCCCACCCACAACGGTGCGTTTGGTTGGCTATATAACAACCATAGGGCGCGTTTGGTTTGGGCAGAAGCACCCAAAGGGTGCGTTTGGTTAACAGCGGGGGTGTTTGGAGTAACAAAGAAACCAATAATGGATGCGTTTGGTTTAGCAGCTGCACCGCAAAGGGGTGCGTTTGGTATAACAAAATTTTAATAATCGATAAATAAAAATTATCGCGAGATTTATAAATAAAAAACCGGATATATATATTGGTGGATTAAAATGGTTAAATAAATGTGTCATGTATTAATTAATCTTGCCAAATCATATATATTGAACACATGAGTAAATTTCAACATGTATCATTTGAAAAAGGGTTAAGTTATATAATTTCAAGATTTTTAAATTTGTAATATATCAATAACCGGATAAACAAACAGAAACTATACTTTTACAAATGGGATAAATAATCTAGCAACCCATCGAGGAAACAATGTATTAAATTATAAAATAATCTTATATTTTATAATTAGCAACTAGAAAATAACAT